>CAUYQG010162258.1:0-18347 GCA_963574415.1 Tarsius wallacei
AAAAAAAAAAAAAAAAGATAAAATTAATTTTAATAATACGTTTTATGTTACTCAAAGTATCTGAAACATTATAATTTCAACATGTAACTGATATAAAAATTGTGTTTTAAATCACTTTCACTTTACTACCGAAACCAAGAGAAATGAAGGTAGGGCCTAGGTGACTTTAATCAATGCATGTTTTAGAATATATTTTAGTGGAAATTCCAGAGATTGCTGCCAGGATCTATGTGGCTAAACATTTCTTCTCTTCTCTAGAAGACTAACCATCCTGAAGGAAGAACTATTTTCTTGCTGCCCCCTCAAACCTGATTCATTAGTTAATAAACACTAAGTAAGTATGTTTTGAATGAATTAGTGCAAGTAAGAGTGAATGGCATCACTCCTTCAAAGTAAACCTCATCATGCTGTAGAATAAGGATGGTCAGAGAACAGAAAACTTTCCTCGTTGTTAGTATATTGAGGCAATTGGGACATGTCTCTCTACCAGGATTGAAGGTTCAAATTCTGGGTCTTAAGCAAATTCTGACAAGTGGCTCTCCTCCAGCCCATTGACATCTCAAATGTCACACTTGGGGTCGTGGAAGAAAAAAAATCTTTGAAGACTGTTGGAACCACTCAGATAATAGTTACTTAATGGCTAATGCATTCTTGGGGCTCCTGAATGTTGACAAGGAAGTTTGCCGCATAATTTATTATCACTAAATATGATAACTAAAGAATAATCATTGTTCTTGCCCTTGGACCCAGTAAGTTCATCTTTGAGAAAGTAGCATAAGAAAATATAGACAAAACCTGGACCAGTTGCCTTTTGCTGTGTGATAAACCACTTTAAAACAAAGTGGCTTGAAACAATAACCATTTATTTGACTCATGATTCTGTGGCCACTGGGTGTTTTTCCTTGTCAGGGTTAGCTCTGCCAATTTCAGCTAGGTTTGCTCAAATCTCTTTGTTGAGTGGTGAGTTGGCTGATGGCTGGGTGAACTAGGATAGATTTGCTTACATGTCTGGTGATGGGCAGGTCTGTAGAGGGCATGGAAGTGACTGAACCATGTGTCCAGTCAGTAAGCCTGTTCATGTGGTTCCCAGGAGCAACAAAAGGAAAAATTCCAATATGCAAATGCTTGTATGCATTGGGATTGCTAATATGTCTTTTGCCAAGCAAGTCACATGGCTGGGCTCAGAATCAGAGCAGGAGGGCATGGCAGGAGGGCATGGGCACAAGAAGGTGGGGAGAATTGCTGACTTTTTCAATCAATCTACTATAGAACATGTGCATTAAGATGTTCATCACAGTGGTTTTTAAATGTAGCAATGCATAAATGCAATTGAAATGTCCAATAAAACCAATAAATGTTATGACACAATGGAAGGATTTTTTGGTAGCTGTCACACAGTAACATTAAACGTGCTTTTGATATGATGTTAAGTGAAAAAGGATGGATACAAAATTCTGATAACAACCCTATGATAACAACCGTATACTAAACATTATCAAATTTAAAATGTTAGCAAGAAATGCACAACATTGTAATTGTGCTGAGGAATGACATCATGGGTCTGTCTTTTTTCATGACTAAAATGTCCAAAATATTATGCTACAAGTATATTTATAAAATTTATTTAAAATGTTATTTAAAATCTATTTTCTATGTTAATTAAGAATTTTGTATATCTCTAAATTAGTAATATGTCACATTTTAGACACTAAGAGAATGTGCTTCAGCAACATTTTCTCTTGGCATAAAGGAAAATTTTATAATTTCTTCTTATGAAAGAGTAATATAAGACTGCAAGAGCAAGAAGTAATTTAAATCTGTTCAGGGACCATTTTCATCTTCAGAATTAAGGATTATTTTAATTTTACATCATTGCCTTTTCTCTTTTATTTTCCTTTTTAGTTTTATCATTTTAGGATTCCCTATTTTTAATTTTCATACAGAGATTTCTTTAATTGATCATTATAATTAAGCATAAAGTCATAAGTTACAAAGTTATATTTTGCTGGATCCTAGCGTTCTGAATTATTCATTCCACTTATTGTTCTTAGATTAGTTTATCTGAACATTTCTAGTTTATTGTTTTTTCTTTTGTACACATAAGAAGGCAGAAAAAAGGAAGGACGTTATAAAATAGATCTTAAAGTTTGTTGATCTTAAAGTTTACTCTGTTTGATGCTCTTGTGTCCTTATCACACATCGATTCACTCCCAGAAGTTCTTGATTTTATTTTCTATAAACCTTGATGTACTCAATGTATTCTAACCAACCTGAACTGTTTCTTCTTGGACCTTAACTTCTTAACTAAAGCCATTTATTGATATACTACTTTTTTTCAGTGAGCTAGCAGATCAATAAATTAAAGATTAGTTCAGTGTGTCAGCTTTCCCTAAGCATTCTGGGACTCATTTATGCGTTTGGTTGGAGGAGAGGCCAGGTGGCAGCCTCACACAGCAATAATGGCTTTCCCTGTCAAACGTGTGGAGGTGCCACCTCTCGTACTAATTATTGAGTTTCAAACCGTTTTAGATGAGAACATTGGGTGTGGATTTTAACTGTATGTGTACCGGCATTAGTCGTTTAAAAATTATTTTTATATACATCCTATTTTATAGTACTCTATCAGTTTCAGATCCAGTTTTAGGAAGATTCTTTAGGGAGACAATTTGTTCATCACATTAAACAAGCCCACTACCATGGCCTGACATAGCATGTTTTGTTTTTTTTAGGGCACACATTTCCATAAGCTAATTCTATTTATGTAACTGTGTGGGTGGGACATATTCGCGCTATGCAGGATTTCATCAATCTTGTCACTTGGAATCGGTACAGTCTATTTACTCTGATATTGTTCTGTTCGCTCCTCTAGTTCTTACCCTGCTTTCGTTCTGCAGAGGTCCATTCAGGGATCTGAGCTGTTTACTCTTTAGATCTCCCTGTTAGTATCACAGTCATCGCAGAGAACTCTCCCCTCAACTGAGAGTTTTACAATTCAAAACCTCATTACATTTTATAGAACCATACTTGGAATCTCTATCCCCAACTGTTTGAAATTGCCTTTATTTTTACTTAAGAGCATTTAGATATCTGATCAGAAATATCTTGTGTAGATATAAAAGAACAGATTAGCTATGGGAAGTGAGGATCTGGGAGCCGCATCTGAACAGTGTTCAGCAATCAGATTCAATATGTGGAGGGCTAGTTTTGCCTGACAGGTTTACAAAAGACATCATAGGAACTTGTTTAACTCTAATTGTGCCATTCATTTACTAGTCTAGAGAGCATGGACAGAACAAGTTCTATTCCAAAAAGAAAGTCAAAATAATAGAAAACCTAATGTTGGCAAGTGGGAGAATATGCACTTTGAAACATTGCTGGTGGGAATTTAAATTGGTGTAATCTTTCTGAAAGGCAATTTTACAATGTGTAGAAAGTCTTAATAATTGCCTAATCCCAATGACTCAGCAATTTGACTTACAAGATTTTACCCTAAGGAAATAATTCTGGATTTAAGCAAAGACAAAAGGATGTTCAACATAATTTGGCTAATGATAATGAATATTGGAGAGAACTTAAATATCCAACAATAGGGGATGGTTAAATAGCTGGGTACATCTATCTTGTGGAATATTATATATTGTTTGAAAATTATGCTTGGAGGAACATTTACTTATTATTTTTATTTTTGTAAGTTGCAGTCTCACTCTGTCGCCTAGGTTAGAGTGCAGTGGCACAATCACGGCCACCGTAGCCTCTTGCTGGTCTCAGGCGATCCTTTCACCTCAGCCTTCCAGGTAGCTGGGACTATAGGCATGTGCCACCACGCCCAGCTAACTTTTTGATGTATTGTGGAGATTAGGTCTCACCATGTTGCCCAGGTTGGTCTTGAACTTCTGAGCTCAGGCAGTCCTTCCACCTCGGCCTCCCAGACTGCTGGGATTACAGGCATGAGCCCCTGTGTCTGACAATGTTTGGAATAATATTTATCGATATAGAAAAATATGTGCAATGTATTAAGTGGAAAAGCTTTTTATGAAATGATATAGACAGTATAATAATAATACTATTTTGGAGGGAAAAAAAAGCAAAGTCTTTCTATGTATGCATAGAAAACCATATTGGAAACACTTGCAACAAAATGATACAAGTGCTCATCTCTGGGTAGGGGTTTATGAATGATTTACATGTCCTTCTTTGAGCTTTACTTTAAAACATTTCTATAATAAACAGGTATTCCGTTTGCGATTAGAGAGAAATATTATTTTAGAAATTATGTGAATAAGAAAGGCAAACATCACTCACACACCGCAAGTAATGCAGACAGATACACCCACTACATAAATTCCCATTAACAAGGAGACATTAGTATTTGCAAAGGAGCTCACACAGGCTACTAACATGCGATGTGTATATATGTGTGAAAAGCCGGTGGGCTGAAAACCCAATGCTCTTTATGTCAAAAGGCAGAAACAAAATCAATAGGCCATATCATTTTCTCTTTCCACAGATTGACTTAGACATTTTTCAAAAGTGGACTTTTAGGGTCATGAAAATAACCAGTGTAATGCGGTGTGGAACTTTAGAACTCTCCAGTCATGATTTGCTCCACCTAAGTCCATCTCGCCTGGCCTCTCATTGAGAAAGAGCTGTTGGGGTTTGCGGGTGTGTCCATGTGTACCTGTGATCTGTGGGGAAGAGGGTTGCCCTTGGGGATGTAACTGGGAGAAATTTGGAAGAGGTGACATTGCCCCTCTAGTGCTTGTGGGCTCAACTGCACAAACCTGTGTCCTAACAGCGGAGAGTGAGCAGAATAACTGAACACACTGACCCACTGCAATACATAAAATAAAAACAAATCAAACCATTGCAAAAATATTTGGAAACTATTATGTTTACTTCAGTTCTGTAGCAAGGGAGCATCAACCCAGATAAGAGGGCATGTCTACAACTCCCTCCTGTCAGCTGTGCTGCCCCAGAACACACTGGGTGACTTTCCTAAGAGGTCAAACAGGGTAAAAATACTCTTCCCTGTCCCCAGCATAGCCTTTATTTCACTTGGTAAACCTATTATCATTGAACGGTGGGCTGAACATGCTACTCGCCTGGCTGCTTCGTGAGCTGTGGCATCCGGGCCGCTTCTGTTCCTAAACACCTATTTTCAAATCTGCTTCATTTACAGGAATTAGGATTAACCTTCTAATAGGCAAAGCCAAGAGGCCCTGTGGTAATTTGGAGAGCCTCTCGCTCTCTCCGCAGACCTCTTCTCAGCCTGAGTCTTTTACAATATAACCGTACTCAGTGGTCTATGGGGAGAAGCCCTTTGGGAAGAGGTAGCAACTGGAGGTGTTCTAGAGATAAGCACTCTACTCAAAGCGTCCATGCCCAAAATTCAGCAGTAAATTTACTTGATCTCAGAGATTTGTGCTTCTCTCAGTGAAATATTTGGGGTCACTTTTTGAGGAATTTACTTGAAATCTTTTGCATAATGAGCTGAGTTTTGCTTGCTCATTCTGACTAACTCTCTTCTACTTAATTAATTAAAATGCCATCAAGAATTATACCAGTTTGGCCAAGGGTAGGCGAACAGAGATGACCTTTATTGCTTTTATAGTAGATATACACATTTCCTCTCTCTTTCAATTCCCTCCACTGACCTCCCTGAATCCATCAAACCCACAGCTGGGAAATCCCTCCTGTTCTTTTCAAGGGGCATCTGCAAGTGCCGCTATTTGAAAAAAAGGGGCAAAAAGTATTCATCTCAGAACTCATTTTATTGTCAGGAACACCTGCAGCGATTGGGCAAGAGAGGCAATCAGTGTGTACAGACACATCATCTTGAATCGTGCTTCAGGTCCTCTGGGGGAGGTGTCTCATCACTATATGCTGGAAAACTGTGATTCACTTTTTTATGTTTCTGGTCCCGATGGTAGTTTCCAATTTTTGTTTTCTTTGTCATATATATATATATATATATATATATATATATTTTTTTTTTGAGTTGGAGTCTCACACTGTCCTCCAGACTGAAGTGCAGTGGCTGCTCCCGGCCACGGCAGCCTCGACCTGCTGGGCTCCAGCGATCCTTCTGCCTCAGCCTTCCAAGTAGCCGGAATTACAGGCATGCGCTACTATGCCCAGCTGATTTTTTGATTTATTGTAGAGATGAGGTCTCGCCAAGTTGCCCAGGTGGGTCTCGAACCCCGCGGGCTCACGCAATCCACTCACCTCAGCCTCCCAAAGCGCTGGGATTACAGGTTGAGCCACCGAGCCCGGCTTATATATATATTTTATTTTACTTTAAAGATGTGGGGTACAATTCAGGATTAGGTACGTAAGTGGTCATTGTACAGTTTGGGCCTCCCATTGATCCTCACTTTGCCTGGTTTGGGATCAGCTACCCTTACTGATGTTTTGTGCCCCCCCACCAGGCAGTGTGCTGCTACTGCCAATGTCTTTCTTTCTTTCTTTATTTGTTTAGTTGGAGTCTCACTCTGTCACCCAGGCTGGAGGGCAGTGGCATGTTACTGGCCACCGTAGCCTCGACCTGTTGGGCTCCGGTGATTCTTCTGCCTCAGTCTTCCAAGTAGCTGGACCTACAGGTGTTCGCTACCACGCCTGGCTAATTTTTTGATCTGTTGTAGAGATGAGGTCTCGCCAAGTTGCCCAGGCGGGTCTCGAACCCGCGGGCTCAGGCAATCCACTCACCTTGGCCTCCCAAAGCGTGGGATTACAGGCTGAGCCACTGAGCCCAGCTGCCAATGTCTTTCTTGTAGTATTATGGTAAATGTTCAGAATCCACTTATGAATGAGGACATGTGGTACTCAGTTCTTTGTTTCTGTGATAGATCACTGAGTATGATAGACTCTAAATTCATTCAAGTTGGTTTAAAGTCCACAATTTTGCCCTTCCTTATGGTTGCTTAATATTCCATTGTGTATATGTATCACATTTTAAAAAATCGAGTCCACTTTCTACAGACAGTATGGTTGATTCCATGCTTATGCTCTTGTGAATAGTGTTGCAATAACCGTGAGTAAACTGGTATCTTTTTTGCATAATGATTTGAGTTTCTCCAGGTATATTTCCAGAAGAGGAATTGCTGGGCCTTATGGGAGATCTTTTAGAAATTGCCACACTGTTTTTCAGAGTTTGTTGTACTAATTTACACACCAACCAACAGAAGTGTTCCCTTTTCTCTACATCCTCTCCAGCATCTGTTTTTTTTTTTTTTTGAGTTATTAATTATGGCTATCTTGACTGGAGTTAGGTGGTATCTCAGTGTGGTTTTGATTTGCACTTGTTTGATGATTAGTGAGGCTGAGCATTTTTTCATGTATCTGTTGGCTGCTTGTATGTCCTCTTTTGAGTAGTGTCTATTCACATCTTTAACCCACTTTTTAATAGGGCTGTTTGTTTTTTTCCTTTCGGCATGTTTGAGTTCCTTGTAGATCCTGGATGTTAGGCTTTTGTCAGATATACAGTTGGCAAATACTTTTTCCCATTCTGTGGACTGTCTTCCCACTCTCCTGATGGTTTTTTTGCTTTGCAGAAGCTTTTCAGTTTGATGGGGTCCCACTTGTCTATCTTATCTCTTATGGCATGAACTTTTGATCAGGAATTGGTTGTTTATTCCAATTTCTGGAAGGGTGTCTCCTACATTTTCTAAGATTCTTGTAGTTTGAGGATTTACATTTAGGTCTTTGATCAATTTAGAGTTGATTTTCGTGTATGGTGATAGGTAAGGGTCCTGTTTCAATCTTCTGCATGTGGTCAGCCAGTTTTCTCAGCACCATTTCCTGAATAGCTTCTCTTCTACCCAGTGGTCGTTGGTGGAGGCTTTGTTGAAGATAAGTTGGTTGAGAAATTGAGGTTTTGCTTCTGGAATCTCTATCCTGTTCCATTGGTCTATATGCCTGTTCTTGTACCAATGCCAGGCTGTTTTGATTATTGCAGGCTTATAGTAAAGTTTAAAGTCTGGGAGTGTGATGCCTCTCACTTCGTTTCTTTTGTTGAGGATTGTTTTGGCTATTTGTGGTCATTTATGTTTCCATAGGAATTTCCATATTGCCATTTCCAGGTCTGAGAAGAATGATGTTGGTAATTTAATGGTAATTGCATTTAATTGCCTTGGTAAGATGGACATCTTAACAATGTTGAGTTTTCCAATCCATGAGCATGAAATATTTTTCTATTTGTTTGTGTCTTCTTTGATTGCTTTGAGCAGTGTTTTGTAGTTTTCATCGTAAAAGTCCTTCACTTCTCTGGTTAGGAAGATGCTGATGTGCTTCTTTTTTTTTTTTCATGGCTGTTGTGAATGGTATTATGCTTTTTATTTGGTTCTCTGCCTGTTTGTTGTTGGTGAATAAAAATGTGACTGTCTTTTGCACATTGATTTTTGTACCCTGAGACTTTTCCGATGTCCTTTATCAGTGCAAGGAGGTTTTTGACAGATTCTCTTGGGTTTTCAAGGTATAGAATCATATCGTCAGTAAAGAGGGATAACTTAACTGCTCTTTTCTTATTTGGATACCCCTGATTTCCTTCTCTAGTCTAGTTGCTCTAGCTAGGACTTCCAGCACTATGTTGAATAGGTGAGAGCGAGCAGCTTTGTCTTTTTCCAGTTTTCAGGGGAAATGCTTCCAATTTCTGTCGTTTAGCAATTTGTTGGTTGTGGGCTTACTGTAGATGGCTTTTATTATTTTGAGGTGTGTTCCCTCTGTGTATAGGTGTTCAAGGGTTTGTATCAGGAAAGGATGCTAGATTTTGTGAAAAGTTTTTCTGCCACTAATAATATAATCATTTGGTTTTTGTTTTTACATCTGTTGATGTATTGAATTACATTTACGGTCTTGTGAATGTTGAATCAGCCCTGTATCCTGAGGATGAAGCCTACTTGGTCATGGTATATAATTTTTTAGATGTGTTGTTGAATCTTGTTGAGAATTTTTGAATTTATGTTCATCAGGAATATCGGCTTGTGATTCTCTTTCTTTATTGGGTCCTTACCTGGTTTGGGTATCAGTGAGATGCTAGCTTCAAAAAGTGATTTGGGGAAAGTTCTGTCTTTCTTGATTACCTGGAATACTTTCAATAGGATTGGTATGAGCTTCTCCTTGTATGTTTTGTATAATTCCTTTGAAAAGGTATCTGGTCCGGGGCTTTTTTTTTTTTTTTTTGAGTTGGAGTTTCACGTCTCACTCTGTCATGTAGGCTGGAGTGCAGTGGCATGCTCACGGCCACCCCAGCATTGATCTTTCTGGGCACTGGTGATCCTTCTGCCTCAGCCTTCCAAGTAGCCAGAACTACAGGTGCATGCTACCATGCCTGGCTAATTTTTTATTTACTGTAGAGACTAGGTCTCACCAAGTTGCCTGGGCTGGTCTCGGACCCACGGACTCAGACAATTCACTCACCTCAGCCTCCCAAAGTGCTGGAAATACAGGCTGAGTCACCAAGACTGGCCTGGGCTTTTTTTTTTTTTTTGTAGGTAGTTTTCTTATAACAGAGTAAGTCTTCCAGGTTATTATTGGACTATTTAGGGTCTTGAGTTCTTGTTTCAACCTTGGGAGGTTGTGTCATGTCAGAAAATCCTCTATTTCATTTAGGTTTTTGAGTTTGTTTCCATATTAATCTCTGATAACCTTTGGTATTTCTTCATGGTCAGTTGTGACTTGATCTTTTGCATTTCTGATTGTGTTTATTTGGGCTTTTTCTCGCTTTTTCTTGGTTAGTCTGGCTAGGAGTCCATCAAGCCTTCAAAGAATCTGCTTTTTGTTTTGTGGACTTTTTTCTATGGTATTTTTGTTTTCTATGTCCCATATTTGGACTTTTACTTTGGTAATCTAGATTATTCTGCTGAAGTTAGGGTTTTGGTGGTCTTGCCTTTTAGCTTCCTTAGATGATTTGTTAGACTGTTAACTCATGATCTTTCTATTTACTTGATTTGTGTGCATAGAGTTATAAATTCCTCTCTTAGCACTGTTTTCTTGGCATCTAAGAGCTTTTGGTGAGATATGTCTTTGTTTTTATTTGTTTCCAATAATCCATTTTTTTTCTTTGAGTTGGAGCCTCACGCCATCGCCCAGGCTGGAGTGCAGTGACATGCTCACAGCTACCTCAGCTTCAACCTGTTGGGCTCAGGCAATCCTTCTGCCTCAGCCTTCCAAGTACCTGGAACTATAGGCACATGCTACCATGCCTGGCTAATTTTTTGATTTATTGTAGAGATGAGGTCTTGCCAAGTTGCCCAGACTGTTCTTGAACCCATGGGCTCTGGCAATCCCCTCATCTTGCCCTCTCGAAGTGCTGGGATTACAGGTTTGAGCCACCGTACTCAGCCCCAAGAATCTTTTAATTTTTGTCTTGAAATCTGTGTTGACTCAGGAGTTGCTCCGCATCATGCTGTTTAGTGTTCATGTCTTTGTGGGTTTTGGGGTATCTTGTTGGTGGTAATATTTATTTTTATTCTACTGTGGCCTGAGAAGGTGCATGGCAGTATTTCAGTCTTTTGAAATTTGTTTATGCTTGATTTATGGCTGAAGATGTGGTTGATTTGGAGTATGTTCCATGTGGTGATAAGTAAAATGAATATTCCATGGTTGTTGGGTGGAGTGTTCTGTAGGTATCTATTAAGTTCATTTAGTCAAGCACCGAGTTGAGATTCTTGATCTCTTGTTGATTTTTTTGCCTCAAAGATCTATCTAGAGTTGTCAGTAGGATATTAAGTCCCCAGTTATGATAGGTGTTGGAATCAATATCTTTTTTTAGTTTACTTGGTAGTTGCTTTCTTAAGCCTGGTGCTCCTGTGTTGGGTGAATATATTTTTAGGATGGATATTTCTTGTTGATGGATTGAATCTTTTATCATTATGTATCTCTTAAAATTTTTGATAGATTGAAAGTTGTCTTCTCTGATATTAAAATCACAATTCTTGTCTTTTTATTTTTCTGTTTGCCTGAAAGTTTATTTTCCATCCTCTAACTTTAAGTCTGTGGGTGTCCCTTGTAATGAGATATGTTTCCTGGAGGAAGCATATCATTGGATTGTGCATTTTTATCCAGTTTGCCATTATTTTTTTTAGTGATGCATTCAGGCTTATTGAAATTTGAGAGTTTATCCCTGTCATGAGTCTCCTATAAGGCTGTTTTGTTTTCTTTTAACTTTTGCCTTGATACTTGTGTGTGTTTTCAATTTTGCAGGTGCATTGTATGCTCTGTTGGCTCTGTGTTTTCCTGTACTTTTTGCAAAATACATGGTTGTTTGTTGTTGTTTTTTTCTGTGCTGAATACCTTCTTGAATATCTTCTGTAGAGTTGTTCTGGAAGTAGCATAATCTCTTAGGGCTTGGATGTCTGGGAAGGATTTCAATTCTCCATCATTGATGAAGCTGGGTTTGACTGGGTAGGAAACTCTTGGTTGAAGTTGTTTATCTTTTAGGACTTTGAAAATTGGACTCCAGTCCCTTCTAGCTTATAGTGTTTCTGCCAATAAGTCTGTTGCTATTCTAATTGGTCTTTTGGTAGGTATTCTAACCTTTCTCTTTCACTGCCTTTAGGATTTTTTCTTTTATAGCTATTTTGTGTAGGTGAATTGCTATGTGTCTAGGGGTTGGTCTCCTCATTTGATGCTTTGTGGGAGTTATCTGAATCTCTGGTGGTTGGATGGTCACATCTCTGGTGAGATGGGGAAAGTTTTCTTGGATAACCTCCTGGAATGCATGTTTCAAGGTGTTCTCCATTTCCCTTTCTGCTTCTGGGACACCTATCAGGTATAAGTTTGGCCTCTTGATATAATCTCACACCACTTGGAGGCTTTTTTCTTTCTTTCTTTTTTTTAAAAAAACAGATTGGATTAATTCCATGTTTTGGTCTTCAAGCTCTGAGATTCTTTCTTCTGTTTGGTTAATTCTGCTTTCCATGCTTGTCATCTTGTTATTTATTTCCTGGATGAAGTTTTTTATGGCCAAAATCTCTGTTACAAGTTCTTTCAGTGTTGCATCTTATCTTTTTTGAGTCTTATTCACTCTTTCTATTCATTCCCTAATCCTTGCTGTATTCTGGGGTCAATTATTGGTGATTTCCATTGTTTAGGATCCGAGGTCTGATTTTTCAGGTGTTGTCTTTTTGGTACTCTGGGAATTACCTGTGTTCTTCCATTGATTTTTCCTCATTTGTGACAAATCTCTTTCTTTTCTCTTTAATTCCATTATTCTGTGGCAGTGGGAGGGGCTTTCACTTCTGTTGTTTGCTCAGCCCTCTATTCTTCCCTGATCAGGACTTCCAAATTTGTTCTATTTTGAAACAGGGCTGGGGTTGGAAGCTTCTCTATCTCTTGTAGTTTTGAGAGTAGAATAAGGTAGAGGGTGGGGTATGGGTTCCCTGAGATCCACTCCCTACCACCACCCTATATGACTATGCAATAGATACATGTGAATACCCTTTGAAACCAATATAAAGTAACAGCAATGAGAAGAACCAAGAACAGTAGAATGACATAGAATGGATAAAAGTAATAAAGAAAAACATAGATAAACAAAAGCAAAAACAAGAACAAGAAACAGCACACACACAACGAAAGAAAAAACAAAACAAACAGAAACAAAGCAAAACACACACACACACAAACAGGGAAATCGAACACACACTCATATACACACATGTACAACAAAAACAAAAGAAGAAGAAGAAAAAATGTGGGGCGATGCAAATTGAACCCTCACACATACATTTAGACACATACATTCACACATCCCACTAAACCAGAAGAAAAACAAAAAAGAAAAACTGAAAAACGAACACTCAAACACTCTCATACATGCACACATGTAGAAAAAAAAAATGAAAGAAGAAGGAAAGAAGAAAAAAAAGGGAGGTTGAATGCAAATTGAATCCTCACACACGCATTCACGCTCACACACAAAACAAACAAAAGAAGGACAAAAAAGACAAACCAAAACAAACACTCCAACATTCACATACACGCAGAGAAGACAAAAAATAAAAGAAGTAAAAAGGGTGGATGAATGCAAAATGAACACACACACACACACACACACACACACACACACACACACCTAAAACAAAGGAAGAACGAAAAAGAAAAACTGAAAAAAAATTAAAATAAATATCTGGGCACTAGGCACACTCTTTGTGCAGGTTCTATAATTATTCCTCTCAGCTGCTCACAAGTAAACCCACCTGCTGTCTCCTGTGGGGCTGCAGGCCCGTTCACAATCTCCCCAGTGTGCGGCCCATGGTGTGGAGGAGGGGGCGGTAGGGGTGGTTGGGACTTCAGTCCTCTCCTCTTGCTCTCGTGTGGTCAGGGGGATCCCTTTTGGTGGGGAGGTGTGGGATTGTCTCCTTCCCAGGTGCTGGCTGCAAGTAGCCCAGCCAGGCTTATCCCAGAATAGATCCTTCTACGGCAGCTTGCCATTTAGACTTCGCCTGGGTTTGTCCCTCTCATTTGTGCCCCCAACTGTGTAGGTCTGACATTCAGAGAATTGCTGAGGGGTTCGAGGTTAGGTCAGCCCAGGACTCACCACTAGTCTCTTGAGGGGGTCTTGTCCTTTTCTGGTCACACCCTTTGTCCTGCAGCTTGGTCAGGACAGGGAATGGGGCATCTGAGACTCTGCACTCATCCTGTCCCTCTGAAGTTTGTGCGTTCTGGATATTCCCTCTGGGTCATGGTCAACCCCAGAATAGTTAACCTACAGGTCACAGAGAGTGGGTCTGTTGCTCCATGGTGAGTAAGCTGGAGTACTTCCTTGCCCAGTTTTCATGATGGTGGTGGGGTGCCTGTTTCATCTTCTCCAGTGGGACTCTACCTCTGGCTCCTTCACTGTGCTCCCTCCACAGCCCTTGCTGCTAGCGTCTGGCTTGGCTGTGTGGTGGCAAGGCAGAGTCTAGCGCCAGCAGTCGCTCCCAGCAGCTTCTTCCCAGGAAGGGCTTTGTTGATTTTAGGAAATGGCACTCAGCTTCTGCAGCATAGCAAGTGCTAGGGTCCAAGCAGAGCAGCTGTGCCATCAGTTGCTTCACCAGGAAAGTCCTGGCCACTTACTCCCCGATTGACTCAGTCAGTCACTCACACACCCACTTATGCACAGACAGACACGCAAATTTGTCCATACTCTCAGTCACACGAGGACTTGCACAGTCCGACTGGCTCTGCCGCCATCTTCCCCCTCTTTGTCTTTTTTTCTCAACATGTTATTGTCATGCTTGACCCTGTAGTGGTCTGTCTTAGGACGGCTGGAAAACCAAGGCTTTCATTCTTTACTTATTGCTTTATATAGAGGACTTCCTAGATTATACATTTCTTTTTTTTTAGAGGCAGGTTCTTGTTCTGTCTCACAGGCTGAAGTGCAGTGGCGCCATCATAGCTCACTATAAACCTTGAACTCCTAGGCTCAAGTGATCATCCCACCTCAGCCTCCTGAGTGACTGGGGCTATAGGCACATGTCACCACACCAATCTAATTTTTTAAAAAATTGAAGAGACAGGATCTCGTTATGGTGTTCAGACTGGTCTCAAACTTGTCTGCTAAGCAATCCTCTCACCTTGACCTCCCAAAACTCTGGGATTACAGATGTGAACCACCATGTCCAGTTTCGATTATACATTCTTACTGTTCACCTGATTCATTCCCCCTACCCCTGTCTGCTAAATGTCCCCCCCTCCCCTGTCTCCTTTCCTAAGTCACATAAACACTCCAAGATCCTCACTCTCTTAAAAAGTTCTTTCCTTGGACAAGACATGGTCATCCCTTGTTATAGCCCATTATGGCCCTTTTCTTGAAAGAGTCTTCTGCCCTGGCTTTTGTCTCCTTGCTGCCTCTCACTCAGTCTTCAAAATTGACAACATGCTGACTTTTGCTCACACATAACTACTGAATTGCTCACACTTGGTTTGTCAAGTGCTCTCAGTGCCCATTTTAGTTTCTATCTAACGCACTTCTCTGTAGCACATGGTGCTGTTGTTCACTCTCTATTTCATGAAACTCTACTTTCTGGGTCCTGGAGAGACACCATTTTCTCCCGATTCTATGTTTCTGACCACTGTCTGCTCCTTTAATTTATTCTCTGGTGTGGGCACTTTGATCTTATTCTCTTGTCACTCTAGTGACCCCTACTGGCTATAAACTTTTAATGGCTTCATATTGTCTGGAAGTGAAGTCCAAACTCGTTAGGCTGATGTTCATGGCCCTTCATGGGTCAGTCCAAAGTACCTTGACAGTCGTATTCCTCAACACAGCCCTGTGACTGTGCTGCATTTGATTTAGACAGTTTGCAATAGTTGTGCCAATACTATTGGGCATATCTGCCTCTGCACCTTCACCTGTGACATTAAGAATTGTAAGCCAGCAAAGCAAAACTAAATAAGGTTGTTTTTAAATTTCCTCCCTTATCCAAGGGGAATACATTCCAAGACTCCCAGTAGATACCCAAAACAATGGATAGTACCAAACCCTATATACACAGGTTGAATATTCCTTATTCAAAATGCTTGGGACCAGAAGTGAATAGATTTAAACATTTTTTTGGATTTTGGAATGTTTGCATTTATACTTACCAGCTCAGAATCCCTAGTGTGAGAATCTGAAATCCAGAATGTTCCAATGAGCACTTTCTTTGAGTATCATGTCAGCACACACAAAGTTTCAGATTTTGGATTTTCAGATTAGGGATACTATGTTTTTTCCTATACATACATACCAGTGATAAAGTTTAATTTATAAATTAAGCACAGTAAGAGATTGACAGGAATAATGAATGATAAAAGAGAACAATTATAATATACTGTGATAAATGTTATATGATTGTGCACGCTCTCTCTCTATCCTATTGTACTATACTCACTCTTCTTGTGATAATGTGAGAGGATAAAATGCTCACACGATGAGATGAAGTAAGGTGATGATGTAGGCATGGGGTTGTAGATGGAAAATTCCAGGAATAAACAACTCATACATTTTGACGTGTGTGCCATTCTGAGTATTGTGATGCGCTCTCCCACCACCATCTCTGTCCCACCCAAGTCGTGAAGCATCCTTTGTTCAGCGTCTTCACGCTGTACATACTACCTGCCCATTAGGCACTTAGCCATCTCAGCTCTCAGATCGACGGTCAGGGTATTGTGGTACTTGTGTTCAAGTAACCCTTAGGGTGCTTAATAAAGGCCTCAAAGTGCAGGAGTGGTGATGTAATATTTTTGGACCACAGTTGACCCTGGGTAACTGAAACCTCACAAAATGGAACTACAGGTAAGAGAGGACTACTGTATAATCTACCATTTTAACAATGTTTGTAATAATTTGTCATTTCTAACTTATCAGCAGGTTACTCTGATAGTAATAGTAATTGGCTATTGAAGCCCTACTAGAACTAGAGATGCTACAGTTATAGTAAGTATTAAACATCACATTTGACTACTATATAGTAAGCGTGGTTATTAAAAGACATTATCAATTTCAGAATCTTTTGCTCTTGTCTCAGTAAATATGTAACTGTGGCTCATGCTGAGTGAATTTACCTCTGTCACATGAACATGACAGTATTGAACAGAGTTCTCTGCCTCTTAGCAGTGAGACACATTTCTAAAAGTCTTTGGGTTAACTGTATTTCCAATGCACATGTAATTGGTCTGTGACTTGGTTGAAGCCATAGGTGAGTCCTTGCACACATTTGCAGACTGGGATCTTCTGTCTGCAGTTGTAGACCTGGAGTGAATATAGGGCAATTTTGAGAGTATGCTATTATGGAGGAATTGAAGAGATGTTTTAAAAATCTTGAGCATTAGCTGCATTTCTGATGGCCACTAATATAGAAAAACCTGCTAATGAGTTAGGCCACTTGTGTAATTTTTTCTTTGTACTTAAAGTAAAATGTAAAATGTCAGGCAACTATCCATGACTTACTCTAGGGAAAGGGAACAGCTAATGATTAGTCTTCTGTTTACAATTAAAGTCTGATTTCTTTTCCTAATTTTGGTTGACTTGCTATTGGTCCTCTGGACTCCTAATGGGCCTTGTGGATTCTAAATAGATTCTGCTTTGACTCCCAATTACCATGCAATTAACAGACCTCCAAATACTGCCCTTGAATTTTGTTTATGTTCATTTTCTCTAGGCTTTTATTTTGTAGTCTGCTTTTAGTTACCATATTGATTATTTATAATTTTGCATTTGTTTTTTAATGATCTACTACTCCACTTTTCCGATATAGCTCTTCTTTATTTAAGAAAAACTCAAGAAAATCTAAATTGCCTGCATAAGTTTAGGTGGAAATGATTGGTATGAGAATGGACTAAATCAAGAGAGGACTGGCTTAGGAATCCATGTTTAGCTCCAGGCCTGGAATGAAGGGGTGAATTTATTTGCCCTTAGCCTTCTACCTTTAACTGAAGACTCAGACATTTCGTTTGTTCTCTAAGTTAAGGAACTTTCAAATACTATTTTTTGGGGGGGAGTCTGTGCATGAGATTAATGGGTTAAGGGCATAGTTCTGAGGTTATTTACAGAAACCCTCCCTGGAAGGGCCAGATTCTCTGAGTCTTCCTAGGTGATGGTTAGCTAAGCTGATTGTGGGGGAAAATTAGGGGCGACTTCTTATGGCAAGCAAGCCACAAAAATACATTCTAACAGTGACCTTTCAGAGGCCATGTCCCAGACCCCAAAAGAATGACGCCAGTAGTGACTAATTAAGACTTTTTCTGAGAGCAGCCTAAAAAGCGACTTCAGTATTGGGGATTTCAGGAGGCTGGAACAGGTGGAACCTGGTGGGGGCCTCTCAAATCCCACTTGGTCTCCCTCAGCTCCATGGAGTGGTGGCCCTGGACCCAAAGACCTTCAAAGGTCTGAAAGGCTATAGAAAGAAGCCAGGGTAGGGGGTTCTTAATGAAGATCAGTTTAGCACAGTAAGCAGTAATCACCATCAGGCCTTGTGAAAAGTGCTGAGTGACTCTTCCTTCTGCTTTCTCTTGATGATTCAGGAGGGTAGAGGGGAAAAGTCACTGATATGGGTTACCCCAAACCATAAATAATTGAAAGAATATGTAATGCAAATTTGAATTCATTTTATTTCATAACAACCCCACTTAAACAGTTCATTCAACTGTGCATGCCAGCAAATGGAGTGGAATTGGAATCGACAAGAGGGGTTTCTCTGGACTGTGGATATGCCAAGTGAGTGGCAGAAATGCTTTCTGGTGCAAAACAAAGAAATCAGTGAATGAAGGCTGTTAGCTACCCCACTTCTTTCTTCCCTTCCCGATGAGGCACCTAATGAAATGTGAAGTGATCTGAAGAGCCGTGGGCAGAAGAATGCCTAAGTGGAGTAATGGAGGCAGGGTGG
>CAUYQG010162262.1:0-15573 GCA_963574415.1 Tarsius wallacei
AGCCTGTAATCCCGCACTTTGGGAGGCTGAGGTGAGTGGATTGCCTGAGTCTGCAAGTTCGAGACCCTCCTGGCCTACTTGATCTCATCTCTACAATAATTTTTTTTTAAATCAGCCGGGCATGGTAGCGCGTGCCTGTAATTCCAGCTACTCGGAAGGCTGAGGTGGAAGGATCGCCAGAGCCCAGCAGGTCGAGGCTGCAGTGGCCGGGAGCGGCCACTGCACTCCAGTCTGGGCGACAGAGTGAGACTTCAACTCAAAAAAAAAAAAAAAATATATATATATATATATATATACAATTTACTTATGTGTGAAAATTCCACCCTTCTACATATTTAAAGCTCATCATTGACCCATCATAGGAGTGGATGTGAGTAGGAGATAATGGTCAAAGCCCTAGAGTAATGTTAAAAGAAAGAAAGAAAGAAAGAAAAGAAGGAAGAAAGAAAGAAAAATCTTATTTTCCTATTCTTATAGTTGGATCCAAGTTCTCATCTATGAGTCTGGCTGTGGAATAATACATTCAGGCTTAGTACTCCATTTCATTCCTAAATAATCATTCCAGATTTTCTTCCTGACAAAGATTACTCATTCTGACTACTTAATTTAGAAAAGATTAAAATTGCAGTGAGTAATTTCATCTGAAAAACTAAATTCAATAGGACATTAAAATATATTGAGATTTCTGGTATCCTATAATTTTCTGGATTTGGGATAATGTAAACTCAAATTTTGAAAAAGACCCATAAAGTAATCTCATACAAGTTGCATGTGATTGCTTCCTATCATGGTCTATGAAGTTCAGGTCCATTTATATTCTTTCTGTTTAAAGTTATGAGATAACTTCCCTTTGAACTAAGGGGTAGGCAGAGGTAAATCTTGCATTAAGGAAATTCAATAGTTACTGAAAATTTTGACTAGTAATTTTTTGTAATTTTTGCTAATTCTAGAATTAGTCAATAAATAACCAGTTAAGTATGGCCCAAATTAATGGCAATGTGTGAAATAAATAATCCCAAACTAGTAATATGCCTTATAGAACATTCAATAATTTAGAGATAAGTGGTTTACTTTTCTAACTAAGTATACAATGCTGAATGTTAGAAGGAATAGAGAAACTTTATTCAGGAAGTGGAATTGTAATTGGTCACAATTTAGATGTCCTGAGATGGAAAGGAAATATTTAAGCTAAAGGGAACTGTTTTTCAACATAAGTGAATGGGGTATGGTTACAATTCTACAGCTTACCAAAAGCTGAAGCTACAAAGTTCCCACTATGCTGTGGCAATCTCAAAGCAAAGGTAATATTTTCTGGTGACCAAGGGCACAGTTTCAAATTTACGTACAAATTATAGCTCTATCACTTCGTAGTGTTTTTAAAAATGAAAATTTACTTAATTTTCCTCTTCCACAGTTTCCCAATCAGGAAGTTGAAAATAAATGTATTTACTGTATAGGAGGCTAAAGTGATAAAATGTGATTGTCTTAAAACACAACCAAAGACAAAGTAACAGAAAACAAAACAAAACAAAACAGAAAAGCATGTACATTGTGCCTGGCATGTAATAGATAGTATTCCCACTACTCTCATTTCAGAGGTTTCCTGATTATTTTAATTCTAGATAGATAAAATAAATTAATATTTAATTATAGATAGATATGATTAATTATAGATATACTGATTATGTATATATGGATGATGCCTAGACCATTCTTTATAATGTTTATATACACCTAATGGGACATACTGTCTCCTTTCTTATCAGCTTTATCAATTCATTTATTGATCAAACATTTTAAGTTTTTACCATATTTATGGCTCCTCACATGATTAGTGAGTATTAAACAGTTCTACCATAAAATAACTGTGCTGCCATTGTTGGGAGATGCGTATAGTGATATTTCTCAAGAAGTGTAGTGGCATCTATATCTTAGCCATATATAACACATTTGTTTGTTTTTAGAAACCACACAGTCATTGGCCACTGTAGATTTCACCTAGCAATATGCTTTTCAGAGAATTCCTCCCGGCCTTGGATTCCCAGTCTTCCTCAAATTTGTTGATAGAAACTCCATTCAGTTGCTTCAGTCAATAAAATCTGGGGTTGTTCTTCACTAATTTCCTTTATTTACATCCTATATGTTATCTGTCAAAAAGAAATCTATAGGCTGAGATTGGAGGATAGCTTCAGCCCAGAAATTTGAGGCTGCAGTGAGCTTTGATCTTGACTTGATAGCCACTGCACTTCAGCCTGGGCAACATAATGAGACCCATCTCTAAAAAATCAATTAATCAATCAGTCTAGCTCCTTGTGACCTCAATATAGCTACACTATCTGATCATTTCACTCTATCTCTACTGCAGCCACCATGGTCCTGGCCACCACTGTCCTCTCATCTGGGTTGCTATAATAGCCTCATAGTATACCTCCCTGCTTTTATATCTGACTTTCTCCTGTCCACTTCAGTGGTTATAAAAGAGATAAATTTAAAAACAAGTAATATTTAGAGACCAGCTTGGGCAACATGGTGAGACCACATCTCCACAATAAATCAAAATATTAGCCAGGTATGGTGGCACATGCATGTAGTTCCAGCTACATGGAAGGCTGAGGTGGAAGGATCACCTGAGCCCAGCAGGTCAAGTCTGCAGCGGCAATGAACGTGCCACTGTACTCCAGCCTGGACAACAAAGTGAGACTCTGACTCAAACAAAAACAAAAACAAGTAATATCACATAGCTACTTATTTTAAACCCAATCAATGTCTCGTTTTTCCATTCAATAAAAATGGTAACACTTTAATGCCCTATTTGATTTATGTCATAAGTCAAAGTTGTATTTTTTGTGATTTATTCCACTCCAGCCTCACAGATTCCTTGCTGTTCCAATAAAGACATACTCATATTGCTGTTTTTCAGACATAGTAATCCTGTTCACAATTTAAAGCAAGCTTTTGAACTCTCTCCTTCATCTGGACTACTCTTTTCATAGGTATACACATCTGATATTTTTACATCCTTCATGCTCCATTACTTTTTCAAGGAGGCCTACCTTGATCACCCCTTTCTACTATATTTAATTCTGCAACCTGCATACAAGTCACTTTTCTCAACCCATCATTATTGATATAAGACCGTCTATACTTTGTATTCTCATTTCACTTACCATTATACATATATTTATATATATGTACATGTATATATACACATAGGTATACTATTATTGTCTTTTTTGTAGATTAGGCAAAACATCTAGCATCAGAAATAGTTTATGGTTTAATAAGAACTGAAAAATATTTTGTGACTGGGTAAAAATGAATTATATATTATGATTGTTTGATGACTGGTGCTAAGTAGAAGTACAAAATGCTGTGGAAGTATCTAACAGGAAAACTTCTAGGTCAGAAAAGACTTTCCAAAGAAAATAACTTTAAATGGCAGAGGAAATTCTTCTGTAGAAAAGAGAATTATATTATGAAGAAATCTGAAGGAAGGGTAGGAACTAGTAACATGGGGAGCAAGCATACAAGGAAGGTGAAAACAGAAAAGCATGGCCTGTTTGAAAATTTTAAGAATTTAAGAAAAGGCATACTGTGATGATCAAAGAGTGAGAGCGGCTGGTGATGTCATTGAAAATTTAACCGAAAACTTCCCCAAGGATTCTCCTTTCTTGCATAGAGGCACTCCTTCTCAGCATTGTCAATTAACAAACTAGAAATAATCCAGCCATTGTGTTGTGGAGACTTCTTATTAGATTCTGTTCTGAACAACTCAGCATATATATCAGAGTCATCAAACTTGAATTGCCCACAGGTGGGGTGAAACACGAAAGACTTCTAGAAGCCTATCTTGATGATTCATGGAAAACATGAGGGTAACCTGGACAAATGTGGGGAATATAGAGACAGGAGCAGATAAGAGAAGCTCGCAAATAGAAACTGCAGGGATTAGAGACCAATTTGATTGTACTGGCCGTTCTCACTTATGTTGAGTGTTAGAGGTTCCTCTTTCTCCACTGTGTTCCCAGCTCCACTGATAGATTAACTTGTCATTCTGTCCTCATGGAAAAGGTGTTACTTAAATGATTTTCATTCTGGCCTTCAATGATGAGAGATTATATAAAGGCTTTGCTAAATCTAGATCCTAATATTGCATTTGTCATTCACAGTTGACCTTGGTGAGGTTATTTCTCCTCTATTACCCTCCACTTAATTACCTGTGAAATGAAGATGATAACTCCATCTTGGGATTTTTGTGACGACTTTGATATGGATATGAATTACACAACTTCATGCCAGTCATCTAGTAAGTACAGAAGACATGCACACTATTACTCTTATTAAGAATCTATATAGCTTCCTCCATATTAAGTTGTAAATTTCCAGAATGTATGAAGCCCATCTTATTTATTTAAACTCAGCATGATGTCAAAATTTTGTCTTTCCTATAAAGGGTTAGAGGTTGGAAGTTGTTGGAAGTTGAACTCTATAAAAATGAATAAGGACTAGTATGCTTGAGCAGAATTATGCAGGAAATCCTAGTTCATTCAATTTACTGCCTCCCATTTTCTTCTCAGTTTGGTATTTTTCCTGACCTCAGAGAGCTTTTCATCAATGCTCAGTAATTTATTTTATGGCTATTGTCTAAACATGGTCCCTCAAGGATATTTAATACAGCTCTGTCTTCAGAATGGCCATGCCATTTTATTAATATTTAATGGTATTTATTTGCAAATTATTAGAGAGATAATTTAAATAAACATATTTTAAGTCAGGTCTCTGCCTTATATTGAGTGTTTTGGGAAATACTCTTTTGCTGATTTGTCTCAAATATAACATGTAAGTAGCAGTCTCTGTCCTATTTCTAATAATACATTAGCTGTCTTCTCATTTTATCAGATGTGAGTATTGGAAAGGGTTATGAAAGATCCCGTCCCCTTCTTTCAGAGGAATAGGGTAAATTGTCTCCTGTTTTTATCTTACACAATGTGAAGCCCACCCATATTAGGTGAGTCCCTGCTCATAATCAGACAGCTAATAAGGGACAGGATGACTTGCGCCATGTCTGTGGCCTTATGCTTACAGAAAAACACAATGCTTTATATCTCAAGCTAAGCCTGAAAAAACTTCAGAATGGGCTCCTCTCTGGCATTAGGAAAATGCATCAATGGCACCCAAAGCCAACCTAATAATAAAAGTTATTAAGCAGAGGCACTACTTGTTCATTGATGTGAATCTCTTTGAATAAAAAGCCTAACACGGATTTCTCACAGGGGCCTATATCTCGAAAGTCATTTGACTTTTCTTTTTTATGTCTGATTATAAAATGTTGAGATATAAAGCTTCAGTATGAAAACCTTGACATAGCCTTAACTACTGTTAAACCAGCAGGCAAAGCTATAATAATTTCAGCTTTATAGTATAATCTGAAATTGAATTACTCTCATTTCATGGCAAAGTCAATATTGCTAATGGATTAGAAACATGGCTGATGAAAGTATTGTTGAGTTCATATTTGGGGAATCATATAAAAATGACTTCTCTGTGATCTATGCCACTTGACACCTGGCACGGTCTGAAAAGATGGTATGGACCACTTTAGTAAATAAATGCTTAAAGGTCAAGATAAATGAAGCTAAAGTGTGTGTGATAAAGCAGTTGCAAATCTTTCCTTGCATGTCCCATTCTAATGCCAAACTACCACTAGAAGACTGGGGCCTAAGTGTGAAAGACCTGCTATTCAAAGATGAAATTCATGTCAAGAGGATACCCATGAAGTTGAAATTTTGTGACTAACACAAGTGTATACTGAGAGTCTTCTGGGAGTCTGTCAGTTGGACAATACATTGAGAATCCTAGATGAGATAAAATTACTGTTTTTTAGTTCTGTAAATTTGAGCAAATCATCTTTTCTCTGGGATTAATTTGTATACTAAATAAAGGAATTGTTCACAAAAAAAAATGTGATATTTTATGCTTCTGTGATTCTATGCTATCTAGTAAAGAAAAGTACCATGAAAACCACTTTTTTTTTCTTTTTTTTTTTGAGTTGGAGTCTCACTCTGTCGCCCAGACTGGAGTGCAGTGGCCGCTCCCGGTCACCACAGCCTCGACCTGCTGGGCTCCAGCGATCCTTCCGCCTCAGCCTTCCAAGTAGCTGGAACTACAGGCGCATGCTACCACGCCCGGCTAATTTTTTGATTTATTGCAGAGATGAGGTCTCGCCAAGTTGCCCAGGCGGGTCACGAGAAAACCACATTTAAATTGCAGATTGTTGGGGCTTGTTTAATTCTGTGTGTGGACTCTTTGGTTCAAAGAAACAACAAGTTCTTCATTTTTTTTCAATGAAAAAGCCAAAATACTTAAAGATTAAAACTGAATTTCTAGCCGGGCTCGGCGGCTCAGCCTGTAATCCCGCACTTTGGGAGGCCAAGGTGAGTGTATTGCCTGAGCCCGCGGGTTCGAGACCCGCCTGGGCAACTTGGCGAGACCGCATCTCTACAATAACTCAAAAAATCAGCCAGGCGTGATAGCGCATGCCTGTAATTCAGGCTACTTGGAAGGCTGAGGCGGAAGGATCGCTGGAGCCCAGCAGGTCGAGGCTGCGGTGGCCGGGAGCGGCCACTGCACTCCAGTCTGGGCGGCAGAGTGAGACTCCAACTAAAAAAAAAAAAAAAAAACAACTGAATTTCTGGGAGATTAGAAGTTCCCTCTATTTTCTTTGAAGAACCAGTTGTAGCAGTATCACACCTAAATCTATATTCTGAAAACATGATTCAAACTTTCTAT
Source organism: Tarsius wallacei (assembly GCA_963574415.1). NCBI lineage: Eukaryota > Metazoa > Chordata > Mammalia > Primates > Tarsiidae > Tarsius > Tarsius wallacei. Next base: position 6,790 of record CAUYQG010162262.1, read on the forward strand.
TTAGTTACATCTAACTTTTAATAATTTAGCATCAAAAAACTCAGTTATGAATGAGTCATGTATAATGCCTAAAGTTAATGGTAAAACTCTTGAATTAGGATTAAGAATTTTCATCTCAATTCCTTATTCTAAGTGTCTTCTGTGAGACACTTCACCTCTCTATGTGATTTCCATCATTCAAAATCTGTATAAAATGTCATTTGACGTAATGTGATGTTCTTGCCAAAAATACATAGCTTGAATAAAATCATGATGAAACAATCATAGACACACACACACCCAAACACACATACATACAAAGCCTATATTGTTATCAAATGACAATGCTCTTGAGGACAAAAACAAAAAAACAAAAAAACGAAAAATTGTTCCAAATTAAACGAGACTATGAAATCATGAAAACTAAATGTAATACATAGTTCTGGATAGGATCCTACACAGAAAAAAAAAATCTTACTTAGACTAGAACTACAATTTGCAAAAGTTTAAATGGATTTATGTTATATACTAGGATTTTATTAATTCTAAGTATTCTTAGACTAATAGCTGTGCTGTGTTCATATAAGAGAATGTCGAAGAGTAATGATGTCTGCAACTTACTCTCAAGAGTTTAGCAAAATAAAAAAGAACAAAATTTAAGAAAAATAAGAATATGTAAAGTGTTATAAAAGGGTGAACCTAGGTGAAATGTATACAGGATATCATACTGTTTTTAAAAAATGTTTGTGGACTTCATTTTTGTAGATAAAAAGTTTCAAAATGACATTTCCAAAAGCAGAAATTCTTCTAATTAGAATATCAATTTCTTCTTTGAAAACTAGGACTTTTTAATGTCTTTAATTTTACACTTACCTAAAATATGCGTGTGTTTATACTGTGTACTCACTAAGAGAATGTGAATATCTTGAGGATAAAGTCAGTACCTATTTCATTTTTGTTTTTTTTTCAATATCCAACAGAGTACTTAAATAGAACATGTCTCAACTCAATAATAAATTGATCAAACGATTTATTCATTTCAAATTTAATGACATGTACTATATGCTAAATACAAGCCTAGTTTTGGGATTACATTAATAGTCTGTTTAAAACAAAGTATTCTCATCATACTTTAAATGTGCTTCATACAACTGCCATTCCCATATTTTAAAAATTCTTGTCCACCTGTGTCCTTATTATATATTTTTTCATTGCTTACCGTACCTCAGCTAAACTTGGTACATTTGTTTATAAACCAATATGTTTTTGCACGTCTTATTTTCTCATACCTTTAAATAGTTTGAGGAAGTTCCAAAATACGATACTCCGGTATACCTGGGAGACAAAATGAAAGTGAAAGAGATTAGAAAACTCATTTTTTAAAACATTATTTATTGTAATAGCTTTAGGGGTGCAAATGGTTTTGGAGTTATATGACTGCCTATATAGTGGTGTAGAGGTCTGGGCTTTCAGTTTTCCCATCACCCCCACTGGTACACATTGTACCTGATAGGTAATATTTTATCCTTCCCGCCTTTCCCACCCTCTCTCTTCTGAGTATCCAATATACTTTACACCATTCTGTCATTCTGTAAACCCTTGAAGAACCCTAACTCAGCTCCCATTTATAAGTGAGAATATGCAGTATTCTGTTTTCTGTTACTGTTTCACTTCACTAAGGACAATGGTCTCCAATTCCATCCAAGTTACAGCAAACGACAGTATTTTGTTCTTTCTTATGGCTGAATAGTATTATGTGATATACAAGAGAAGACCCCCCAAAAACCTGGAAATTATTTATTAAAAAATTGTGTATTTATTTTTTCATGTTTAAACTTCAGTTTAGAGTACTCTTCATTTGATGCAATGCACCTGTTGAGATGCTTTTTTCACTGCTCAGAAGTTTTTGAACTCATAGATTTTGATGCCTTTTTGCACTTCTGCCATGTCTTGTTTCACCTCTTCCACATCGGCAAAACATTTCTTTCTGATAACTTTTTTTTATCTGGGGAAACAAACAAAAAAAGTTGTTTCGGGTGAGATGGGGTGAATAGGGAGAATGGAGCATGGGTGGGGATCATGCCAAAATATTATGCTGATATTTTGGAATATCAGTTTGGTGTGGGCATTCACCCATGATGAAATGGGCACACATGCTGAATAAAAAAAAAAAAAAAGTACTGAAACCAAACATAGCTTTTCACAAGAATTCTAGTTGCTACATTGATGCCAGCGGGTTCCCAGAGCAGTTTCCTAGTGAGGGAAGTCAGTACTAAAAGAGGCCAACCCTTCAAAAAATAATTGTTTTTTTTTTAAGTTGGTACTTGTATATATCAAATTTTAATTATACGTTAATCAGTTGATGAGCATTTGTGTGTGTGTGTGTATGTGTGTGTGTGTGTGTGTGTGTGTGTGTGTGTCTGTTGGAGTCTCACTCCGTCGTCCAGACTGGAGTGCAGTGGCCGCTCCCGGCCACCGCAGCCTCGACCTGCTGGGCTCCAGCGATTCTTCCGCCTCAGCCTTCCAAGCAGCTGGAATTACAGTCCCACGCTACCACGTCCGGCTAATTTTTTTGATTTATTGTAGAGATGAAGTATCACCAAGTTGCCCAGGCGGGTCTCGAACCCACGGGCTCAGGGAATCCACTCACCTTGGCCTCCCAAAGCGCGGGATTACAGGCTGAGCCACCGAGCCCGGCTTGATGAGCATTTTGAGTGATTCCACATCTTTGTAATTGTGAATTGTGCTGCTATAAACATGCAAGTATGGATGCATTTTTTTTGTATAATTTTTTTTCTCCTCCTTTACCAAATAGTAGGATTGGTGGATCAAATGGTAGATCTACTTTTAGTTCTTTGAAAAATCTCCATACTGAGGTCTATAAATGTTGTACTAATTTATATTCCTACAGACCATGTATATCCTTTACCTAGAAAATCTATTCTTGACAACATTGGGAGAAAGTATGTGAAAAGTCCAGGGCCTGGTGTTTTAAAACTAAATTAGAATAGCTGAGTGTGGCGGAAACATACAAAGTAAACATCAAAGCACAAAGGCTGACATGGCTGAGTGAAGTACATGTTATTTCATGAATAATATTCTGTGACATGCTGAAAACTAGGTTTTTATTTTGAATTTTATGCAAATAGTTTAAGAAAATTTTAGTAGATGAGTTGCGCTGTACAAAATGAGATTTAAGACAAACGTTCTGAATATCAGGAGGAATATGAAATAAAATGAGTAACAAAAATTAAGGCAAAACATAAATTACAATTTGTTTTTCTTAATACAGCTAAGAAATTTAGATTGTTAGCCAGTGGCAATGGAAATGTTTAGGAGCTAGGAAATGGAATTGAAGGATATCAAGAAAATATCCTTATAGAATAGATTGATTTACTGGAGAAATAAAGGGAAGAGTAAAATAAATGTAAATATGATTTCTAATTTGGGGAGGGTTAAGGAAGATGGTTTCAGTGTAGTGCCATTTTCTGAGAAAAAATAATGAAGAGGAAGGAAACTCTGCTTCTTCCAATGACAGCTAGCTTATTCTGAACCAATGTTCTTGCTGAGAATAATCAGACCATTTAATATTTGAAGGCATCACAAAATCACTAAAAAAATAGAATTTGCAGTATCAACATATGAAAACGTAGACAATACTAAGAAATGAGTCATTGTTTGTACTGATTTTCTTTTGAGTCACTAGAAAGCTGTGGTTGGAATGTAAAGAAGCCGAGGGAGAACAAGCTAGAGCTGATAATTTCAAGAATGAAATTGAACTCTCAATAGACTCATGGAACCTGAGAAAAACAAGAGTTCAGTACCTTCCAGGGAAGAAGATTCTTGGTAAATTCAAGCAGAAAGAGGATTAATTGTATTACTAAAAATTAAAATGAGTGAAATTAACTCAATAGTTAAGTTTCACAATTGAGTAAAAGTTGAAAAAAACTGAGGAATTGCATAACATAACAGAAAAAATTGTATACTAGCTAAAGACTGCCATAGAAATGAAGGAGAATGAAGAAAAAATCTTATAAAAATGGGGAGAAAGTGAAAGGTTTCACATACATATAATTGAGATCTCCAGAAACTATGAAAGTAAGAGTGAGGTTAAAAAAAAAAAAAAAAAAAAAATAGAAGACCTGACAATCCCAGTACTGGTAATATACTGAAAGGAGCTAAAATTGTTTTACAAAAAAGATACCTGCACATGCATGTTTATAGCAGCACTATTCACAATAGCAAAAACATGGAACCAACCGTGCTGCCCATCAAAACTTGGCTAAATTTAAAAATGTGGTACATATACATGATGGAATATTATGCAGCCATAAAGAAGGACAAAACTATGTACTTGGCAGCAACTTGGATGGGTTTAGAGTCTATAATACTCAGCGATCTATCGCAGAAACAAAGAACAGAGTACCACATGGTCATACTCATAAGCGGACCCAGAACATTTACCATAATACCACAAGAAAGAGATTGGCAGTAGCGGGCTACTGCTAGGGTAGGAGTGGGGACACAACATCAATAAGGGTACTGATCTCAAACCAGGCAAAGTGGGGAGCAAAGGGTGGCCCAGACTTTACCTGTATGATGTCCACTTGTATACCTAATCCTTAACTTTACCCCACATCTTTAAAATAAAATATTAAAAATAAATAAACAAGTTTTCTCCAAAAAGGAAAATAGAATAAAAAATAAAAGAGAATTCCCCCAAACCAAGGAAACACATAAAGCCACAGATTCAAGAAGTATAACATACTGAAACAAGAAAAAAAAAAATATATATATATACATATATTAAACTCACACAATATTAAATGTAGACAGAAAGTAAAAGCATAATCTTTAAGATAACAATAAAAAACTCCCCTATTGAATTTCCAGCACCAACACAGAAACCAAAGGAAGTCTTTCTGAAACAAAAAAAGAAACCCAGCATTTCAAAAAGAAGTTTTCATAAAAATCTTTTTAGTTGAATAAGAACTCTATAACTTTAATGATTGACACACATACACACACACATACACACACACATACACACACACATACACACACATACACACACACATACACCACACACCACTCAAATATATTTTAAGCAGAAGAAAAATAATTCCAGGTAACAAATATAGAAAAGCAGGGCAGAAACACGAGTGGAAAAAAGGGGTAGGCATGTGGCTATCTGTGATATGATATTGACAGTATAAAACCATAATGATTTACCATGTGTTCTTCAGCACATAAATATTAAAATACATGGAAATAATGCAACATAGGGCAAGAAGAGAATAAACACCGTCAATGGTCTCTGAATTCTTCCTTTGAAAAGTGGATAAAGGGCTAATTTATATTAGACTTGAATAAGTAAAGCACACATTTTGAAATATCTACAATAAACACTACAAACAAAGAGAATGCATAAATAATGAATTAACTGAGGAGAAAAATTGAACAATAAACTAATCATTAATTTACCCAAGACAAGTCTTAAAAAAGAAAGAATTGTGAATACAGAACATCAAGGACAAATATTTTAAAAAATGATGAGATAGTACATTCAAATCTGAATACATTATTAATTATATTAAAGGTAATGGAACTTCATATAATAAAGATGATTTAAATGATAAAGATGGTCTGATTAAAACAGAATTGCATAGATAGATATATAGGTAAATAGATAAATAGATAGATAGATATGTTAATAAAGAAATGTATCAAAACAGCTAGAGTGATTAACTTATTTCCACTTTTTAGCCTAACATAAAGCCTTTAATGATTAGATTAATATGTTATTATTGTACAAATACAACAAATTTAGTTCAGTAAATATGTAGATATTCTATTAGCACCACCATAATCCTGGCATTACAAGGACCTTAACTTATTTATAACACCAAATAACTGTCATACCGGGATTTTATTCAGAGTTTGAAAGAGTTAACCCAATTGTGTTTCACAGATCTTTCATGTTTGATATCAGTCAAATTCAAGACATTATCGTTATGTTTTCTACTATACTCTTGTCCCCAGCCTATTCACAGCTTTCTGTCTCCATGTTCCAGCTGTCTGCTGCCGCCTTTGTTCTCTGGATCTTTATTCCACAACACAAAAATTTCTATATATCTTTAAACTGTGTTATAGATTGTCTGTTTACCATTTGGCTTTCACTGATAATTACCTTCCCATCAAGTCATTATAATAAAACACTGTCCACTCCCTCTGTATCACTGCATCAGAATGAGTCAACATTTTTCTAATTCTAAAATGACAAAAATGTGGTGTGTGTGTGTGTGTGTGTGTGTGTGTGTTTGGGCGGGGGGGTATTCTAACAGTCAATGTTTTCATTCAACTATATCATTGTGACTACTCATCATCGACATAGGTTGACTATGTAGTCACTTCCATATATTCATTAAACATATTAACAACAAACTCAGTTTTTTCAATGTCTAGTCCCACCCCGATCTCGCAATTTTTTCAGTAATCTTACAGGTTACTTATTCAATACCCTAGCCTCTCAGCCTTTGACCTTCATTCTACAAACATTAAATACCCTGGATCCCATTATGACCTGTAATCATTATACTTCTGTAGTATATAATTGCCATATCACATGTTCTGACTGTAGCCATTTAAGCTCCAGCTTTCTTTTTCCTTGCTTCCCACAAAACCCTATTTCCTTATGTAGTCTTCTACATTCATGCATTCCTACTCCCTGCAGCCTACTTCACTGACTGCTTTCTCTATAGTGCCTCACTTCGTCCTTTCTTTTGCTTTCAGCCTAATGACCCTCCTTTCTTAATATCTTGTTAATTAAGTATAGAATCCTTACTCCATTATTCTAAATTCAAATTTACAAGCAACCTACATCCCCTTGTCCACCTATAATTTTGTTGATTTTCCTGCACTATACCACATACTTGGACAAATATAAAATTTTGCTTTGTCCTATCGTTTACTTGGGTAGATAATGAGAAAAAATGAAAATCCCCAAAATACCCAGAGTATAGCTTCCTCCTCAACTCCCAATACCTCTCAACAAGTTTGTTTCTCTTTTTACTACAAATAATATTTAAAAACTAGGCAAAAAACTTTCTAAATGTTTTTACCTATTATATAAATTTAACTGTGACTGTATCTTTATTTCCTTTTCTTCTTTCTTGAATCTAACAGTTCCATCATTCTATTTTAATTTGTGCCCTTACATTATCTTTTCGTTTCCATAACATTGTGCTTCTTTAGGAACAAAATTCCATCCCATTGTCTATCCTGACGCTCAACTTTTTCCACCTAGATTTTCTATGCTTCGATCTCCAATGACATAAATATGTTCAAATTGCCCTCAACTAAAAAAAAAATTGCACATTAGTCTTATAGCTATCCAAAGGAACGTTATTACTCTCTCTCATTGTCATTATGGAAAAATATTCTTTTGAAAACTGCCTATACTTGAAGAATGAGTTTCTTCAAACTCCATTCACTTCTTGGTGCAGTATGACAAGGGTTTGTGCATACTATTAAACTGAAATGTACCAGCACTGAAACTGTGCTCAAAATATAATTAAAAGTTACTTTTAAACTAAATTTTTATCCCATATTTCTACAATATTAGGCAATTATTGCAATATAGGCTCTTGGAAAGCAGGTGTAAATTAACATGTCCATTTTTTTTTTTTAAGACCAGCACCTATGGAGTGAAAAAAAACAACACTGGGCGGAAGGACAAGTTGAGCTTTTATGAATTCTTATTGGAGGACTCAGTCAACACTATAGGGGATTCCAAAACTAAGATGACTCTTCAGAGTTGTCCTGCAGTAGGGTAAGAAGGCTAACTTTCACATCCCGACACCAATCAGTCATTGTTACGTAGACCTTGGAAAGTGAGTGTGAACTTGGGTGAGGCAATTCTCTTTAACCAGGGAATTCTTGTAGAGAGTTTGAACCTCAAACTCTCTGCTTAGAGCACTTCCATCTGATAGAGAAATTAGTCCTTTACTTCTGAAGGGATTCTAAATAGTTCATCACAGTATCCACCACAGAATGTTTTACTGATTCCAATTTCTGAAAAAGCTTCTCTTTCCATGTATTCTACTACTATGTTTACAATACTCATCAACAAGATTTAAGCTTTAAAAATTGATATTGGGTCATTCATCATTCCCTATGAGATGTGCAGAAGATAATCTAAACAAAAAGTTCTTTTGTACTAATTGCACATCTGACTGCATTCCAAGGTTTTGTTCTGGACATGCTTCCTAATTATAAATTTCCAACTATTTTGTTAACTCTAATGGAACTATATAATGATAACTATAAAAAACTTAATTTCTTTTTTTTAATTTGAACATAGACCGCTTTTTATTTATTTATTGATCTATTATCTTTTTTTAATAAAGATGTGGGGTACAATTCAGGGTTAGGTATACAAATGTTGACTATGCAGCTACCTTTGCTGATGAGGTACGCCCCTCCCTCCCCTAGCAGTTTCCCTTAGCTGCCAATCCCACACCACCTCCCAGAAGAAGAAATACAGGTAGCCAACAAACACATGGAAAAGTGCTCAGCCTCACTCATCATCAGAGAAATGAAAATCAAAACTACCTTGAGATACCACCTAAACCCAGTAAGAATGGCCATCATTAATAAGACAAACAACAACAGATGTTGACAAGGATGTGGAGAAAAAGGAACACTTCTACACTGCTGGTGGAAATGCAACCTCTTTGGAAGACAGTGTGGCAATTTCTGAAAGAACTAGAAATTGACCTTCCATATGACCCATCAATTCCCCTA
>CAUYQG010162263.1:0-35365 GCA_963574415.1 Tarsius wallacei
CCGCGGGTTCGAGACTAGCCTGGGCAACTTGGCAAGACCTCATCTCTACAATAAATCAAAAAAATCAGCCGGGCATGGTAGTATGTGCCTGTAATTCCGGCTACTCGGAAGGCTGAGGTGGAAGGATCGCCGGAGCTCAGCGGATCGAGGCTGCGGTGGCTGGGATTGTGCCACTGCACTCCAGTCTGGGCGATGGAGTGAGACTCCAACTCAAAAAAAAAAAAAAGAATTTCATTATTACCTACCTACCCATGGTCCATGAAATGAAAAAGATTTGTAACTAAAATGTATAGCTTCCACAGAAATTATTTAGAGATTAAGAAGGTATATAACAACAAGATAAACATACCTGATGGCAATCCACATTATCATTCGAGAACGCTAACATAAATACTCAAAAGTATTACATGTTAAAGTAGAATAGATAAAGAATATAGGCTTACAGTATTGTAAGACTTTTTTATGGAGTTTTAATCATTTTTGAAAACTAAATAAAATCCAGAAAACAAACATTATTTTTAACATAATATAAAAGAGATAACTGTGAAAAGAAGATAACATACTATTAATAACTGCATTTTGATATATTATCATATAGTCCAGTAACAATATCTTCCAGCAATTTTCAATTTTCCAGTTCCAACCAAGATTTTATTTTTGCCAAGATACTATCTAGCCTGATACCTCCAATAGCAATTACAGTATAACCCAATTATTTATTTAAGAAAAAAAAAGAATTACCTTTTTCTTGTTGGGAAACCCAAGATATTCTAATGAAAATGATCTAAAACAAAAAATGCAATTGTATTAAAATAGATGAGGAAATTGTACTTCCTTGTATTAAAATATTTTTCATAAAACATTAAAAATATATTAATGAGAATTTAATCTCATATAAGAAAGTTAATCTGCTATAATATTGCTTTATGTATGTTTATATGAAATTGCTTGGGAATAAAACAAATTATGTCATCATAATATTATTGTGTATCCCCTACAGAAATATTTTTATAAAACCATTTAAAAAGCATATTGCAGGGGAAAAAAAAATCTGAGACTTGGTGAGGATGGTACCTGTGAACTAATTATTTTTATAAAGAAGTGAGGAAAATTACTAAAAACAAAATTTACATTTTTTAAATTTAGTTAATAAAAGATCATCAATGCTGGTCCTGGTTTTCCCCATATGTAAAATGGCAGCTCAAGGAAAAGAGACTCCCTGGAGAGAACTTGAAAGGAAAAAAATATTTTTAAGGATTAGCTAAAAACTTTTAATTTAATTTAATTTAAATTTTTTTTTTAAGTTAGAGTCTCACTCCATCGCCTAGACTGGAGTGCAGTGGCACACTCAACGCCCATCCCAGCATCGACCTGTTGGACTCAGGTGATCTTTCCGCCTCAGCCTTCCAAGTAGCCAGAACTACAGGCACACACTACCACACCCGGTTAATTTTTGATTTATTGTAGAGATGAGGTCTGGCAAAGTTGCCCAGGCTGGTCTTAAACCCATGGGCTCAGGCAATCCTCTCACCTCGGCCTCCCAAAGTGCTGGAATTACAGGCTTGAGCCATCACGCCCGGCCTTAATTTTCTTTTATAGTAAATACTCTGAAACCATATCTACCTTTGCATTTAAATTTTACCAATCACAGTGACTCAAAATCATAAGTTGTGATTGTAATTATTATATCACTCATTTTATAAATAATTTGAAAACTATAGATAAATAGATGGATGACAGATAGACAGATAGATATATCTTAGGAAGGAAAACAGTTTTCATTTAGTTAAATAATGTGTTTGTAGTAAAGAAATGTTTTTAGAGTATTTTTTTATTTCATCTTGTTTTTATATGTATCAGAACTGATATAAAGACGTTAGTTATTTTGCATATGGTAGTTTACATCTGATGTTTGGTAGTCAGACATGACCTTTCTGTACTGCAAGCTCCTCCTCAGTAAAAATGTGAGTGATAACATTACCAACTTTCCGAGGTTGTTGTGGGGATTAACGGGAATGAAAATTAAATAAGCTAAATGTACTTTGATGCTTCACACAGTGCCTGACACACGGTAAGAATGAAAATTCAGGCTAACTCGTATGAAATTGACTTTTTGTAAGTCAAAATGGTTGACTATTGGCAGTGTCATCTTGTTCAATATAAAGCAATGTTTTTATTTATTTTTAGACTGCATGAACATTTTTTAAAAATGTAAACGTATTCCAGCTTCACCTGCATTTTTTGTTTTCTTTTTTATTTTTCTTGGATATAGAAAGAAGAATGCCATAGACCTAAATGTACTTAAAGCTAAATAATCCACAGAGATTAGGAGATACTCCTATCTTTAAGTGATGACAGACAGGTTTAACTGTAAGGAATTTCTGTATTGACCGGGTTTGACCACACTGGCCCTGAGCTCCCTTGGAGAGGAAACAGGTTATAATGGAAAGAGCTGTGTCTTCAGCTTTAGCTAGAGCTGAGATCGAATCCCACCTCTGACTATTGACTCATCTGTACAATGGGCAGATTTGGAATATTAGCAACCACACACCATAGCACCTTCAACTGATCCTATCAGAGAAGTAGAAGAAACTAATATTCATTTAGCAACCCATAATTGCCATGCTTTGGACCAGGTGCTTTCTAGAAATTAGTTCATTTAATTCTTAGAGCCTCTCTGTGAGACGCACTGATACTGACCTTATATTAATGATTATAATAATAGCAAATTCTGATACCGTGCTTACTAGTGTATAACAGCTGCTTTACACATATAACCTTGATCTTCTCAGCAACACTCTAACAGAGGTATCTGGGGAGAGTAATCACTGCGTGAGTCTTGGCCATCATCTTCATCATACTTGCCAGCCTCACAGAAGTGAGGAGTAAATGAAGGGGCATAAATGAGACTCCTAGACTGATGCCTGACATCTTGCTTTCCCTATCGGCGTCCTGTGCTATATCCTGAGACTCCATGTAGCTTCGGCCTTCTGCTAATCAGAAGGAGTCTCAGGACCGCTGATTCTGCAGATTCCTGGGTGGACCCCCTAACCTACTCCCATGGGTTGCGCTGGAGCCACCTTCCTTCACACCACAGCTTTTGGGGCATTAGGAGACTTGTGGAAACCCATTTTCGGTGGACTTCCAACTTCTCTGCAGGAAATATAGACCCTCGAAGTCTATCCTTCTGGAAAATTCTAGTTTGTCATCTTATGGTAGTTGGGTTTTTGAAGTAGAATAGCAGAACAAATTAAAAAGTGAGTTCATTTAGTTCCATCAAGTAGAAAACAATTGTAACAGGACTTAACAGAACTTTAGTATTTTGAGTAGTTTCATTCACCATCAGACTTTTTATATCAGGAATGTTTGGGGTTCTAGGTATGTAGTTCTCCACAGGATTTGTAAATGATTTCCTGACTGACAAGAGTCGTGCCTGGAGCACATGGTCACATGTGTAGACTGGGCCATTATTTTGGCGCATTTTATTGTACTTTCGTCTTTCAGATAGAGCAATAATCAGACCTGCCAGTAGCTTTTCAATGTGAGAAAAACCACTTTCAGTGCACACTGATTTCTGTAAACAGCTTGTGCTTTTCTTACTTTATAACATCATATCTCCTAAAAGTCTATAACTACATAAAAGGAGTTTTTTAAAAAAGTAAAAGAAATACTCAGATAATTCCAAACTAAAGATCACATGCATTGAAATATCTATGCAAATAATTATTTTATCTTAATTTTGAATAGCTATGACAGTTATCAGTCTGACTTTGCAATAGTTCAGTGCCCATCAGAAATTCAAAATCCTTTTGTAATGTTTCCTTTAAACTTTAAAATCTCCTCTCAGTATAATATGTAACTTTCTTTCTACTACAAAGCTTTGTTTCCTCAGTTACATCGAAATAAGAATATGTAAAGACTCCTTTCCCCTATTGTTCACTAACAAGAGTGGGCAAATTCATCCCCAGACCTTAAAACAAAATGGACACATCTGCGCTTATTGCTGCTTAAAGGGGATATCAGTACACCCACTGAAATACTTCTCCGACCGGAGGTCACGGTTAAGGTTATTGGCATGGTTTTATAAGGAGGCTCGTGTTGCAGCTGTCTGCACTGTCCCTAGCCTGAAGATAAATAGCAGACTTTAGTTTCCACTGCTACTGGTCTTTTAACCTTCAATAAGAACAAACACTCAGCCTCAGCTAGGTCTGCATCCTCCCAGTTTGTCTCCCAGCACCTCCTGAGCTATCCCTGATCTATCTGCCTCCCAGTTTCCAGCTCAGGCTTCCTAGAGGTCAAGAGAATTCCGGGGCACTTTGGTCTTTGGAGTCTCCCATATATTAAAAAATGTAGAAATGCCAACACAAGGTTAAACCCACTGCAGTATGTCATGAATGTTTACCTTGAATAAATTAACACTTTCATACTTAACCAAAATAACAGTGACTTTCTGTGAAGCCTCATTTGTAGACAATCCAGCTTGAAGATAACCCCCAAATTTAAGGCACTTGTGGGTTGAGTGCAAATTTGTGCACTTGAGGGTTGGACCCAATAGTGCAAGTTCTTGCCTCTGATTAGCCTGCTGGTACCTGAGCTTGACCCTTCATAGAATGGCCTAGGATGCAACATGATGGGTGGGTGGGTGGAGCACTGCAGTCATAGGAAGGTAAAGGAAATTGTTTTAAAAACTGAATTCACTATAAACATTCCTCCTTTTGGAGGTGACAATCAATTTCAATTCTCAAAATACTGTATTGCCTATGCAATTTCCCCTACATTGCTTAAAACAATACCTCTCAATCGTCAGTACCCAGTGTGAGCCTGGGGCAACCCTGGTCATCTTTAGAAGAGATAGTAACGGGCAACCCCTTTGGGTCCCTCCCACTGTGGGAGCTTTTCTGTCCTCTCAATAAATAATGCTTTAAAAAAAAAAAGAAAAAAGAAGTGCAGTAACTCTCCAAGGGTATTCCCACTCTTGGAAGTGGTGCTTATTGAATCTGTAGAAAAGAAATTAATGCAGGAGCATCTTGTGCACTGGAAAAATCTGACTCTACAGATCTTCTTGTCCACTCCCCAGCTACCCAGAATGATTATATAAAACTTAGTTTCTTTTATAAAGGCCGCCCAGTAGATAAATAGGCTAAAGGTAAGAACAAATCACCCTCTTCGGGGAAAACAAACCCATAGAGCAAAACAATACATGGGAAATTAGTAATCCTCCTTAGCAGCTGGAAAAAATGCTAACCAAAGCAACCGTCAAGTAACATTTTATAGCCACTGGATTAGCAAACGAAATCTTAATTATAACACCCAATTCTGTGATAAAACAGGTACGCTCACATGTTGCTGGCAAACTCGTAAATCTGCCTAACCTTTCTCAACAATCAGTGTGGCATTTTATACCAGTAACTACAAAGTGTTCAGATTCTTTGAAGCAGGAACCTCGCTTTTGAGAATTGTTGCAAGGAAATAATACAACTAAAGAAAAAGCCATTGCCCACAAAGACGTTTACTACGTTATTAACAAGAATTGTGCAAATCTGAAAGTAGACATAATGTCTCTAACTAGTAGGAAAGAGCAAAGTAATGGACAATCACTCCCTCTACTTCAGAGCTACTAAATAGCTGCTACAGATGATCATTATGTATCATGCATATCAATGTTGAAAAAATGGATGTGATCACTTGGTGAAATCATGCACTCCAATGGCAATTTATTCCAACCTCAAGGCCTTTGCGTCGGCTGCTCTGCATGGCACCCCCCTCCCAGGCAGTTTCTTGAGTAGCTGTTTTCTTCTCTGCATTCAGATCTCAGCCTAAACTTTATTTTCTCAGGGAGTCCTTTGTGATGGCTCTGCCTGGAGTGGACCCTTGCAGTTTCTCTCTACATTGCCTCATTTCCGTTCCTTTCTAGAACTTCTCACTCTCTGCAATACTCTTATTTAACAATTGGCTGTCTGGTGTGTTACCTGATGCCCCACCAGAATGGCAGCCCCTAGTCTCCCATGCCGGTCCCCTGCTCCATCCTCAGTTGTAGGAGCACAAAAACACAGCTTGCCATCTTGAAATCCCAGACACTGGAGGGCAACCTCTGAGTTCAAATGAGAAGCTGGTTCCTGATTCCCTCCTTGGATGTATTGCTTTGTTCTTGTTATCCTCAAACTGAGAAGCCAGTTTACACACAGTCACTGATCTGAGCACAAAGAGACGGTGTGGGAGAATCAGGAGGGCCATGAGGCCAGCAAAGAGAGCCGCGGTTTCACCAAGGCCAGTGCTCCAGCTGCTGCTGTGAGGCCAATCCCACCACCCAAGCCCCATAGATGCGTCAGTAATGGTCACCCTGGCCAGCTGCCCTTTCTGTAGCAGGGCCTACCTGTGAGGAGGAAGAGTGGACCATGGATTTGGTGTCACCAAGAGGCCAGGAAGGTTGTCTGTCCATAAGCACTTCCTATGCTAGACTACTTTGACTCCCGAAATAAATTCCTGGCATTACAGCTGTTCATAAGAGCTAAAGTCTCTATAAAAACAAAAACATATGGCCTAGATCTCAGGACCCATCACCACACAGCAGATGGTTACATCCAAGACCTAGGTCTTATTGCTAGAAACATGTAGGACACAGAACACCTCAATAGAGTATTTCCAGGAGGCTGCCACCAAATGGAATGACTCACCCGAAGGCCACCAGGTTCTGGGAGGGGGACACTGCGGTAAGGCCAAGAAATCCGTTGAGCCCTCTGTCCAGGACTCCATCAACCTCTGGGGTTTTTTCACTATCCAGGCCTAACACGGCAGGTGCCAGAATCAACAGCAGGTCAGCTAGTGTGCTTGTTTGCCAGGACATCGGCCCCAGTTTACTCATGGTTCTGAATCTACCACATAGGCATCAAATTTGGGAGCCCAGCCAGGGACAGGTCCCATCCCAAGGGACTTAGGGCCATGGCTTTGAAGAGTCTGGAAAGGGAGGGAAGGTTTCTTTGGGCTCAGAAGCCAAAGGAGCAATCCATGCAGAGGAAAGGGTTGATGCGGATTTTAGCTACAGTAGAGAAGAAGGAGGGCACGGTCTTCAATGACTCCAGCCCAGTGCTCTCCCACAGGGCAGGGTGTGAGCTGCTTCTCCAAACCTCTTACCTTCTCTACCCCATATAACTCCCGTGGTCAGCAACAGACAAGGGGACAGTCAGTCTCTCTCTCTCAATCTCTCTCTCTCTCTCTCTCTGTCTGCAACTACTTGCCTGATATAAAATTGGAACTCTAACACATGGATTAAGTGCCAATTAGATATTCTGTGTCAAAACAAAATTTAAAAATACAAATATAAATTATTTAGCAAACATTAAGCCCCATAGGAATACTACAAAATAATGACCTCACTGTGACTTGAGGCACAGGTATCAGGTGCACACTCCAAAATAAAATTGACTTCTTCCTGTGGGTTTCATAGGGCTACATCTCTCACAGTGAGTCAGCAGCCTAGCGAGCTGACCAGTCCTGGACTATGCACCCCAAATCAGAAAAATCAGGACTTCATGGCGGCAAAAGAGAAGTATACGCAGCTGCCAGCATTCAGATGGCCACACCTGGGTACTGTTTGCAGGAGAAAAAGAACCAGCCTTTTCCCCATTCATTGATTTATCAATTCATTTATTCATGTATTCATTAATACAGGAAGATCCCAAAAAACGGAATTATCTTTTGGAAGACAGTCCCCTTGTAGAACACTTGTAATTTGTTCCACTGATCAAACGGTCAACCAAAATTTTTATCTGGAAGTTTTGAAAAGGTTGCATCATGATTTGTGGAAGACATGTCCTGAGTTGTGGCAAACAGATGACTGGTTCTTCCATCATGACAATGCTCCTGCCCATACTGCACAAGTGTTCAGCAGTTTTTGACCAAAAACAGCATGACCCCCATGCCCCACCATCCCTGTCCACCGGATCTGGCCCCCAGTGACTTTTTTGTTTGTTTGTTTCCCCGGCTGAAAAAAGTCCTCAGAGGGAAATGTTATGCTGATGTGGAAGAGGTGAAACAAAAACAAGCAGCACTAAAAGGCATCAAACTTGACGAGTTCAAAACTGTTTTGAGCAGTGGAAAAAGCATCAAACGGAGAGTACTTTGAAGGTGACTGAAGTGTAAATACGTAGGAATACAGACAATTTTTTATAAATAAATTCTAGGTTTTGGCGGTCCTTGTATACTAAAAATGAAACAAGCATAAGCTTTAACCACAATTGTTTGCTTAAAAAGTCCTGCAATCAAAGAGGACTTATTTTTAAGAGATGGGGTCTGGCTCTGTTACCCAGTCTGGAGCACAGTACCCCTATTGTAACTTACTGTATCCTCCACCTCCTGGACCAAGCGATCCTCCTTCTTCAGGCTCCTGAGTAGCTGAGAAGCCACCATACTCAGCTACTTTTTTCTTTTTTTGTAGAGATGGAGTTTCACTATGTTGTCCAGGCTGATCTTGAACTCCTGGCTTCAAGTGATCCTCCTGCCTCATCCTCCCAAAGTGCTGGAATTACAGGCATGAGCCACCAGGCCAGGATGTTCATCAGACATCAATAAACAAGTATATTCATCAGAGATGCAAGCAGTGTCCAAGGTACCAGCCTAGACTAGCAAAACAACTACAGTTGAGTCAAGGTGCACAACCAGGATGGGGCCTCTGTGTTCACAATGACTCCAGATAGCATCTTCCTGCTCTCCCGCATGACCCGAGGACAAAGCAGCTGCTACTTTAAAATGCTGCTCCTTCCTGAGGGTGTCCAGTGAACTCATTTTATTAAGCAACAAAGCAAAACATGTATTCCATGGTGTTCTGTGGTTCTGTGGGGCTACACTTCCTGTTCTGTCCCAGAAGAGTGTTAAATTATGGCCAATACTATTGCCTGGGAGCTACAGTATAGACACAATAGCACAGCAGTAATAATAATTGTTGAAATGTATCAACAGCTTTTAAAATTAATAAAAACGTAAGGCATAGTCTCTTGTTTGTACCCCTGTGCCCATCCTCACAGACAGGAATTATTATAATTATTATTATTTTTTTGAGTCAGAGTCTCGCTCTGTCGCCCAGACTGTAGTGCAGTGGCTGTTCCCGGCCACCGCAGCCTCGACCTTCTGGGCTCCGGCGATCCTTCAGCCTCAGCCTTCTGAGTAGCCGGAATTACAGGCACGCGCTACCACGCCCGGCTAATTTTTTGATTTATTGTAGAGCTGAGGTCTCACCAAGTTGCCCAGGCGGGTTTCGAGCCCGCAGGCTCAGGCAATTCACTCACCTAGGCCTCCCAAAGCGCGGGTTACAGGCTGAGCCCCCGAGCCCGGCCACAGACAGGAATTATTAGGCCTATTTCAATCAAAGGGCGGAGGACCTGGTGGAGCGGGATACTCCTATGGCCCCACGCCCTCAGGAGTAGTATTGTTTTATTTCCAGGCTGACTTTGTCTGGACTCGCCTACTCTTAAAGTCCTGATTCTGAGGAAAGCAATCGGGTACACTTGACTGAGGAATTTTAAGAGATAAAAATGTAACTCAGGCAAATAAACACTTTATTCAAAAGTATCAAAAGTCAGCATATTTCACCTATCAGCATTTCCAGCAAGCTTTAGTGTCAATTCTTGTGCAAACCCAATTTTGCTGCTATGGCAAATTAAATAGCCACATTTAACTTTTTTCCCCCACAGTGTATATCTCAATCTCGATCTCTCTCTGACTCTCTCTTTCTTTTATCGTGTGGCCAAAACTCTGGCCTTTAGCAAAGCCCTAAGCATTTGTAAAAATCTTAGGCAAGCTCAAGTATTTTCAGACGTGTTCTGCATTAACACGCTCAGTGGCAAAACGGATGCCACATTTAACTTGCCAGTGTAGAAGCTGATAAAAGTTGATAGTCAAAGCTTTGAAAGATATTTCGAGGTTATTTTAAATTGAGACAGTTGTAAAAGGCTTGAAACATCTAACTCTGTCACTTTTACTGCCGTTAACTCAGTTCAGCACAGCAGATTGCTTTGATTTGTTCATTAAATATATTATTTTTGCATTAATTGAGCTCATTTGATGAGAAATATTTCTACTCTAAAATTTTCAGCTAATGGCTTGAAAATCTATTCACATTTTGCACCCATTAGCTCATTTTAAAATGTTCAAAGAGTAGATACTTTAGGCAAGCTGAGATAGATCGCAAATAATCGGAGAAACATCTAATCGACAGAAACAGCATCATGTGTTTTTTCATTGTAAGCACAATTAATGAGTTTATTCATTTAATTATTTTTATGAATAGAACAAAGAATACATCAAGACCCTGAGAATCTTTTACTTTGTAGCTCTGTGCCCTGCTGAGCAGCCTAGTCATCTAAAACGATTTAACCATATACTTTGATACGACAGTGATCACCAGGATAGATACACAAAGGCTTTTGAATTCTGAGGTTCATTATATAGATGCAAGTTCTAACAAAAACAATTTGAGAAATGCATTTCCCCAGACCTTGCTGTGTTTGCTGATAACATTTGTTAGAGATCAGAAATTCCTATTTTCATTTTTTTGCCTCAATTATAGAAAAATAAATCAGAGCTGAAAATGGCTTGTATCTAATATCATTAATGTTTCCTGGAAATGGAAAACTG
The DNA here is from genome assembly GCA_963574415.1 of Tarsius wallacei. Taxonomy (NCBI): domain Eukaryota; kingdom Metazoa; phylum Chordata; class Mammalia; order Primates; family Tarsiidae; genus Tarsius; species Tarsius wallacei. The sequence continues at coordinate 10,630 of CAUYQG010162263.1, forward strand.
TGATAGCAACTGCCTGTCTGGCTCATTTTTAAAAGTTTTCAGCATCAGTCTAGAAGGAGTTACAATTATTTCCAGTAGTTTTGTATCACTGAAAGCAACAATCAGTACTTCTCCAATTGAAATTACTTATTTTGCTGTTTCTTGAGCTGATTATAAATTTATATGAAGTCATTTTATTATTAGAAATTATATAAACATTTAATATAAATAAAAGTACCATACAAAGCCAACATTTTCTTCATCTTGGAGTAAAAGCTGCTAATAGAGTAAATGGAATAATCTGATTTTTCACTTTGGAAAAAAACTTTTTTTCTTCTCCAATTTAAGGGTGATCAAGGCAAACCCCACTTTAAAAAAAAGACATTGAAAAACAGATGAAGCTATCTCACTCTAGATATCTTCCACATATTGAAACACATTTGATCAAACCTTTCCAAAATGCGCATAAACACTATTTTCACAGATAACCAACTCAGAATCATGTAAATAGCAAATAAAGAACTAGAATTTAGCAAATAGTGGGTACTACATTTACCATGCAGCTTATTTAGACCTGGATTTGATTATTTCAGCATCTGGATTCAGTAAACCCACAAAGTAGTCATGTATTCTTTCATTCATTCATTTTACGAGTGTTCCATTTGACTTTGATGCCCACAGATCAGGTCAGTAATATAATTAGCATGATCCTAACCTCCAAGAGGTGGTAAAATACAGAAGCGCTAAGTAAACATGTGAAACACCAGTTAAGGGTTTTAGAGTAGCATGCAGATGGGGGTAGGGGAACTACAGACTATTGCTCCAGGAATCCGAAAGAAAGAAAGATGATGTGGTGCCAGTTTCACCAAGGAAGCAAATCCAAAACCTGTCTTGAACAAAGGTGAACTTGAACTTACAGGGAGGAAGAGGGGAGCAGATCCCATAGGGAACTTTAAAGGCATGAATGGAAACAATACACACCAGGGTTAGGAGGAAATCCAGTCTGAGTGGAGCAGGAGGAGGTCTTACAGGGAAGGAGCAAAGATGAGGTCTGCTTTGTGAGGGAGACCAGACTACACAGAGCCCAAGTGACTGGGGATTGGAGTTGGGTCCATCTTACAACATGGAGATGCTGGTTATTCATCAGCAAAGAAGATGAGGAGGAAAATAATCTGCAGGGTGAATTAGGAAGAAGAGACTTTGGAGATGGAAAGACCAAGAACATCAGCTGTAGCCCAGGAGCTGGAGAAGTCACCTTGGATACTCTGTGCCCTGCACAAGGGCAAACTGAATAAAGCCAAGAAGGATGCCAAAACCATATCTAACATTCTAAGCCCAGACTCAGAGCCTGTGTGACTATTAAATGAAGTCAGCACCTACCACCTTGGGGCCATTTGAGGGCCTCCACGTCAAGTTAGATTTCATCAAGTGTTCTTTGAGAATCATTAAGAAACAAAGTCCTGAAGGAAAAGCAAGACTCTCCTAGTCTTCATACAGAATGAGAACCTGGAACTTTGATCCATAAACTTCCCTAACATCTGTGGCTTGAAATTGGCTTTTTGTTTTTGTTGTTAAAGGTCATAGAAGACCATTCAAATACCTAGAAGATTCCCACTTTTTACTTTCTCCCCTATGCCTGCAATCCTGCAGTTACAGATTCTCCCAGTGCTTCCAGTCTGACTCCACCAGGCATCCCTATCCAAAGTAGCACTAATGTCCCTGGATGGCCAGTCTTAGGCTACTTGTCTATCTCATCCACATTAAAACCCTATAATTTCCTCATCTATACAATTGTATAACCAATATCTATCAGATGTAAAAATAAATCATAATAAATGTACATAAATATGGGGGGGGTGCCGGGCATGGTAATTCATGCCTGTAATCTCAGCACTTTGGGAGGCCGAGGTAGGATTACTTGAGATCAGGAATTCAAGACCAGTCTGGGCAACATAACAAGACCTTGTCTCTACATAAAATAAATAAATTAGCCTGGCATGGTGGCATGTACGTGTAGTCCCAGCTACTCAGGAGGCTGAAGTGCAAGGATTGCTTGAGCCCAAGAGTTCAAGGTTACAGTGAGCTATGATGGCACTACTGCACTCCAGCCCAGGTGACAGAGTGAGATGAGACCCTGTCTCTAAAAAAAGAAAGTATATTAGAATGAGTAAGAACCAGAGATTATCCAAAGGTTAATAATCCCTTCTTTATACAGAGGTGGTAACTGAGATTCAGAGAAATTAACCTGTCCATAGTAAAACAGCTAGTAAGTTATTGAAAAATTATATCCCAAGTTATTTGTCTTGAAGTCCAGTGCTCTTTTTACTATACCAGGATAATCCAAATGTTATTGCTATTGATTTCATAGAGAAATGAATCTACTTTGCATTTGCAAAATGACAATTGTTTAGAAATCATCATTGTCTATCAGAGGGAAATTTAGATATCAAATTGACAATTGGGCTGAGATCCATGATATCTTCAAGTTTCACGAGTGATCAATGACCCCATTCATAAGATGAAAACGTTTCCTTGAGCTTTTGGAAATATGATGGCTTAGTAGCCTCTTGCTTTAGTGACCCAGCTTCAGTGTCAAAAAGAGAGAGAGCAAGACATCCAGCTGGGGATCGAGGGCTCGCTTCAAAGCTTCTATCTTCAGAGGAAAGAAATCTTGTGAATTTCATTAATGTCAACAAGATCTGAGAAGATTTGAAGTGTTTAAGCCCTTGGGCATCTCTAGCATGCCAGATGCTGTGGTTATTATAAGTTTTTGGCTGCAAAACCATTGCAACTTTGATTCACAAACCCATGAACCAAGACTTTGGAAATGTCCATTGTAAGGTCTTATTGAAGGGTATGTGGAAAGCCTCCCATTTCCAAGAGGATGTGAAGTCAGTCAAGGATGCATGGTTAAACATGGGCCCAAACACAGAAACATCCAGATTTCTGAAAGGGGTGATGCATGTTATGGTTAAGGGGAAAAAGATGAGTTCCTTCAAAGTAACAAAGATACGTTTAAAAAAAAAAGAAGAAGAAACAAAGAAAGAAAAGAAAAGAAAGTGAAAGGAAGCATTTCTTTAGGAGTCTAAAAACAGATAACCTCATAACACCCTCCAGAAGCCTCATCTCTTACTCAATATAAAAAAACGAATTTGGTCCTATGTTCCCCCTCCCACCCCACCCCCGCTCTTTTCTTTCTTCTGCTTCCCTCACCTCCAGAAAAGATCAGACTAGAATTCACAGTCGTTTCCTCTGTAATTATCCAAACTTTGTAGAAGAAAATGCTTACATTCCAAAACAGGTAAAGCTATTTCTATAAAGTAAATTGAGTCCAAGCTATCCCAAATAAACAGATATGTCTGGCAAAACAGATGTTGACACTTTAATCTGAGTACTGAAGCTGTAAATATCTTAAAAGATAGAATGTATCTGTGTCATTCTTTATCCTTTCTTAACTCAATTTTTTAAAACTCAAAAATGCCAATTTTAAACTCATAAACATTATGAGTTTTTTTTTTCTTGATTCATAAGCATGAAAACCTGGAGGCCACTGAGGTTATGAGTTATTTTTAATGACATCTTTTTTTAGGAATAAGTTATCTTTTGATTCAATCTCTTTTGAAAAATTTTAGTTTTATTTCACTAAAACTGACATTTCTGCTTGAAAACCAGTAAGTACAGACAGAAAATTACTGTTTTGGTCATTTCAATCTTCTAGCTGCTAAATTCCCTAAACACAAAGGGAAAATTCCTTCAGAATTATCCAACAGAAAATCTATGATGGTTTAGAAACACCTATAATAATAATCTATGCAATAGGCTCCACCTGCACATACCTGCCAGGGCCTGAACCCAGGCCCCGGGGGCTCACTTTCTCTTGCCACAACAGGTGACATCACTACAACCCAACCAGAAGGAAAGCTGTGACTGATGCCATCAAAGGCTACAGGTCTTAACAGGTGAAGATCCTTTTACTTGGGCTTTTGAGCTGTTGAAATATTCTAGTTCAGCATCAGAGAATCCAAAAAAAAAAAAAATGCTCTTTCTGGCCCAGAAAGAAACTATTGGATTCCTTCTGTCAACATTTTTCAAAGATTCCGCTCAGTGTTACTTCTGTGAGAGTACCTGCTTCCCAGTGAGGACAGTGTGGCAAAGATGACTTTTGCAGTCTGTCTTCTATGGATAAACTCTATGAAACAGAAAAAGACTTCATTCTGAACTGGCCTGGAGTCACACTCAAGTATTATGTATGCAGAGTGTCCACACTTGACAACACATGCTCCACACACAAGCAGCCAGAGGAACAGCGGTAGAACAAAGCGGGTAGGGCCAAGCCATGATGCCTCCTAGCAATTGATCTCAGGGCCTTGGTTTCAAGGTTGTAATTCAGCCCTGGGTGCATGGAGAGTCTGTACCTGACTCAGTGTCTAATGCTGCCCACAGCCAAGGTGAATGTTGTGCTGTCAGGTTAATCATCATGTATTTGTCTGAGATATCTGCTAATGTCTATGGTTATGTCGAGTGCCATTGCATACTTGAGAGGTCACACGAACCATTCTTGTTATTGAACATGGCAAGTGACATCATAAAATTAGAGCTTCCAGAAGTTGGCATTTAGTGTGAAGAAAGGTTGGTAATGAGAGTTTGAACATGATTTGAGCCACCCCTTACCATTTCCACTTCACTCAGGTGGTTTTTAATGGAGTTTCCCAAGCTAGTGTTTCCTTCAGGAATATTTTGTTTGTTGACTTCTAAAAACCTCAAACTCGTCAGCAATTTCAAGAATGAGAGGGAGAGTCAGGGCCGGCGATTTCCTCCTGTAGATCCAATGACACTGCCTTCCAGTCAAGTGATCTCGTTCTACCCCTTGAGAGCACCATCCCGCCATTGCAGCTGGGACATTCTCAAAATGGACAGAAGTGCCTCTTTCCTGCACGCATGCCTATTTATTTTCTTAGTCATCACAAGAAAGCATAGATAGACTTCGCCAATGATTTCATCTGTTTAGTATCAAATGAGTAACACTTGGGGCCTGTTGAGTAAGCAATCTGATGTAAGAATATATTTGTTTTATTCTTCCAATGCCCTAAATAAGGCTTTCATTCCCAAATAATGCCTTTGTGTGTTATTGTTCCTATAACAGCTATACATTTACCATTTAAGAATATTTTTCCAAAAAGCCTTAGTGAAAGAAAAATCCAAATTTGAATTAAATGCTCCTTGAGCTTTCCAGGAGCCAGCCACATGCTTTCCATGTCTCCAAGAAGAGATATCCAAGGGTCTGACAAAAACAAAGAGGTCAGAGTCCTCACAAGACACGGGTCTCAATACAAATGAAGAGCCGAGGGAAATTGTAGTGCCTTAGGGCTCTGGAAGGTGTGGGATGTGTGGGCCCAGACTTATTTCCACGAAGGAGGTGAGTGATCCTTGTATTCCATAGAGAGGGTGGTTAGTCAGGCTTCCTCACTAAATAGCAAGCTCCCCGAGAGGCAAGAGTCTTTATCTTCTCATACTGCACTGCCCTGTGGTGCCTAGTAGAATGCTAGGCCTATGGAGAGTACATCTTGTAATAATAACTGCGGTTCCTGCCATAAGCGAGGACCAGGACAGAGAAGCAATGCTCAACACACACCTCAGCACCAACTTGGGAAGGCCTCACTCTGGCCGCCATAACTGTCCTTTAACTTTGCTTCCTTTGCTTTTATTCCCCCCCTTTCCCTGTGACTGTAGCAAATAAAGAAAGAAAAAGAATGAAGTTTCCACACAATATAGAAACTGAAACCATGGTGAGAGAAGATTTCATGAAAACCCTATGTGATCCAAGTCTGTTGCTGGTCCGTGTCCGCTGAGTAGCAGATATCTGTGTGAAATGTAAATATGTCATGTGTAATTCCCCTTTGCAGTAGCCCTTAGTGACAAGGTGTACAACAGTTACTTCACAGTCACGAGCTGAGTTCACAAAGCAAGAAGATGCTGTCACTGGACAAGAGACAGGGAGAGACACGTTCATCCCAGTTCTGACCAAAATGGCATCTAGAAAGAGAAAGCACCCAGGTTAGGACAGTTTAAAGAGATTTAGATAGAAAAAGAGTTTGCATATTTTTAATGCCTAAACAAATTACTTTCATAATTTAAAAAAATCAGCATTCAGAATAATAAGTGCACATAAAATAATTCTTAACTAGGAACAAGTCTCAGGCAGTAGTTTCAAGCCTCCTGCAGGCAAAAATCTCTAGGAACAGGAGTTAAATCCCTACTTCTACTCTGCTTGCATAGTATCCTTCTAGAAGCACAAAGTCCTATTTGTTTGGTTATAAATAAAACATATCTTTTCCATCATCAATGTATATTTCTAGATGCCAGACATAAAACTCACTCCTAGCTTCCTAAATTGAAATGTCATCTTCCTAATCATAATTGACAACTGTAAATAACCACCTGGGTTTTTTTTAAGTGTCCTAGTCTCACAAACATATTTTTCAACAGCGTTGTATATATTTAAAATGGTGAGCTCAAACTAATCACCTCAATTTCAGGTTCTCAAAGGAACTGACAATATAACAGTTTTGAAATGGAGACCACATTACTCACCTGCCTCTCAACAGAGTTTGACACGAAAGTATGCACGTGTCATCATGACAGCATGAAAAGGGAGAGATGTGTTCCCTTTTTGGTCTTTTTTCTGCCCCCTTTGATACACATTCTGCAACCACAGAATATTCCCACTCTAACTCACTTTTTGAATAAGCAACTCCTATTCTGTTTTGTTCTTTTATCATTTGGGTTGGTTCACTGTTGAAAAACAAAAAAGCTACATAGTTTACTTCCTCCTACGATTAAATATTTTTTAAAAAGTAAGAATATGAAATAAAATGTTGCTTGTCATTGCTGCTTTCTGGAAGGCAGTGGAAAAAACAGGGTGTGTTAAGCTTTCCATTGTGTGCAGACTTTCCAAACCCCCTCTGCCTCCATCAGGAAAATATGTCTGTCCCGTGATCTATTCAGTTCTTGACCTTTTGACTAATATGCCAACAAAAGGCACCATTTATGAGTGATTAATATATGTATCTTTGTCCATAAAGAACTTGATCAAGGCTCGGCATCATCTCCAATTCTATTTTCCACGGGCCCGCCAGGAGACCTGTGCTTTGGGCTCGGCTATCCCATGCAAATGCAGGCCATGCCACATTCTCCCTAGGTCTACCCCTTTCATGCCCAGGAGGAGATTTTCAGAAATGTCCAGTCACTCTGATGGGACATTCATGCCCACTCTGACTGGAAACTCGGGAAGCAAAGTTAAGTTGTTCCTAGTAGAGACATTCTCTGTCACAAATCACTTATCCTTCCTCCCCTTTGGTTGTTCTTTCTTGACATCTTTACACCTGTAACAAGTGTCAACAACTTCTCCTCCCAAACACAAGCTTCCGCCTCCTTCTCTCTTTTTTTTTTTTTTGAGTTGGAGTCTCACTCAGTCGCCCAGACTGGAGTGCAGTGGCCGCTCCCGGCCACCACAGCCTCGACCTGCTGGGCTCCAGCGATCCTTCTGCCTCAGCCTTCCGAGTAGCTGGAATTACAGGCGCACACTACCACGCCCAGCTGATTTTTTGATTTATTGTAGAGATGAGGGCTCGCCAAGTTGCCCAGGCGGGTCTCGAACCCACGGGCTCAGGCAATCCACTCACCTCGGCCTCCCAAAGTGCTGGATTACAGGCTGAGCCACCGAGCCCGGCCTCCTTCTCTCTTAATTCAACCCAAATACTGCCCCCACCCTTTGGAAGGCCCTCAGAGTGGAGCTAAAAATGCCGTGGCATCTCCTCTGTGTCGACCAGCACTCACCCACTTCTCACGCCTCCATGCCAATCTTTAAAAATAAAAATAAGAAAGCCTATTTACTTTAAATATGTGTTTACATCTTTGTTTTAAAAAGGTTTATCTTTGTTTTACAAAACAGCAATAGGGCAAGAACCCTTTTGTTCAAAGGTCTTATCTCTTGTTTATCCGATGAGTGCTTGTGTGTGTATGTGTGTGTGTGTGTGTGTGTGTGTGTGTGTGTTCTGTATATTTGAATATTTTGGATGACCATTACTCTATAAATCAAACTTTAAATGAACTTAAGTCCAGCTTTTCATGTAACAGCAGAAAGGCATCCACTATGAGGAAGAAAAAAAACCACCGAATCGCAGTGGTTTTGTGAAACATCTTAAGTTCGTTTGTTATGGAAAAATGATAGGCACTACAGTTGTGTGATGATCTGTTTCTCTTTCTGAAAATTAGTAATATTCCTGCCTGCCTTCACTCCCAAGAAAAGGAACTGATAGCAATTCATTTTCTCTATATTATAGAAGACAGTACTATTTCTCTAGCAAGCTTCTGGAAAAATCAAGCAAGAGAACTGCTTATCGATGCTGTGCAGGATTGTAATTGCTATTTTTATTCTGGTCTGAATCATTATTATTCAATCTTTTTTCAATGTCCCAAATAACTGGAGGTAAAAAATTGGTAACACTATTTTTCCCTCTACTATTTTCACACTCAAACAAGATAAACATTTCAGGGCTATATTTGAAATGTGAATGAGATAAATCCATTCTCTGGTGAAGTGCACATTTTCAGGTCTCACCCAAGATCCCCTGCCCAGCAGCACCCCTTGGGCCTGAGCTCTCATCTTTGGCCTCCTGGGTCCCTTAGCCCCTCCTGTTGTGCTTTTCCTCCCACCACAGATAAGAAGGGGTAACACTGGCAGCTTTAAGACAATGTCTTGCTGACTGGGAAAATAAATGTTGCTGAAACCCTTGGAAATCGGTGAGTGGAATGCAGGAGAAAGCGTGTAATGACTATTATTAGAGAAAAAAACGGAGAGGTTTTTATAATCTGAATCGAAGCAAAGGAATTCCATGTTTGTCATACCCCCATGCCTTGGTAATTCCTCCAGACATCCCAAAGTCTGGGCACAATCAGATATCGCTTATCTAAATGATTTGAGATTGATTTTGGAGCATAGAGGGTCTCAGACGTAGGTTCTCGGGGCTTTTGAAGACCACCCCTGGGGGGAAGTCAGTGGGGTCACTTTCAGTATGGGATGCTGGACCTCAGATGGGGCTCTAGGGACCCCGCTGCAGCTGACCCACCTCCCTGGACTTGGAGATTCCAAAACCAGCAGCAGCACAAACTCCCTGAAGCCCTGACTAATAATGTCATCCAAATGCTCAGTGATCATCAGAAACAGCCAAAGCAGGAGAAGTGGTTTCCTCTCCTTCTACCTGTGTCTGGAATGATTAAAATAATTTCAGATAACTGAACACTACGGTCACTGATACTTCCAGGAAAACGAGTGTACCGTGTGTTCAAAAGCAGCAGAGATGCAGGGATGGGCTAAGTCTCTCATTCCAAAGTATATCCATTTTAAATCACACCAAGTCAACAACCTGATCTGACCATAGCCCATTCCTTCTAAATATGCCACATGCTGTGATTTTTGGAAAACTCAAGGTCCAGGAAACAGTCAGATTGAAAAAGAGCGTCCCTGATTTGTAATCGGTCTTATCGCTGTGATTAACTCACTTTTGTTCACTCTATTATCTCTTGATTTTAGATTAATCTTCATCAGCGGCAGTCTGGGACTTGATATTTTTGTATAGCTGCCACCACTATTAAAACTCTATAAGATCACGTAAAAATGCCGCACGCTTGTGTCTCCTAACAAGCAGAGAAAATACCTTAGACTGATGTGTAGGACTTTTCGGGAAACTGCAAAGAAATAACTGGCCTCTTTGTGTATTTGCATGCACCAGTGAACTCCGGAGATGGCATCGACTACAGCCAGCAGAAGAGAGAGAACATCGGCGACTTGATCCAGGAGACGCTGGAAGCCTTTGAGCGCTACGGGGGAGAGGATGCCTTCATCAACATCAAGTACATGGTCCCAACCTACGAGTCGTGCTTGCTAAACTAGCAGTGGCAGCAGCTGGGGCCGGAGGAAGGCTTCCCTCGGTGTCAGGATCATCTGTCTCTGCTGATTTTAGCATCTCATTCCTTGTGACTTCTACGGCTTTCCTTTCTACAGCTGCTCAAACAGTGGCTTGTGGGCCATTGGACTGTTAGCCCTTGAGAGTTAGGCTTTCCGATACATAAATAGTGCCTGTTTCTTAGATTACAATAGTGTACTGTGCTTATTTGTTCCACGAGAAGAATTGCTTCTTTATACAGCTCCGATAGAAGCAGGAGTCCGAGTTAAACCTTCAGTTGTATAGACAATAAAACTATAATTTTCATACGCAATTCAGCAATTGCTGCTCTGTGTGTGCCTGCCCTGAGGGTGATGTCAGAGGTTGTAAGGGAAGAGTTTATGCTGACTGCTTAATAGGTGTTTGTCATGGAAGAGAACATCAGTTCAGCAGTGCCTCTCTAGCAGCTGTGCGGAATAATGTGCTTTGACATTCAATAAAACTGTTGAATCTATATTCCAGTTACAGCAGGAAATCTGTGCAGACCGTTATCACCTCAACTATAATCGTAATTAATCTTCCAGCCTACTCATGATTTGGGCTTCGGGGTCTTTCAGTTTTTATTTGGGTACAGGTGAGGGAGAAGTTGGGGTCAGGGTTAGGTGTGAAATGAAGCTTTGCAAACAAGGTTAAAAAACCAAAAAAAAGCTAACTTGAATCCTTCTCATGCCATAGTGTAATATACTGCATCTCAGGATCTAGTTTGTTACTGAAAAAATGCTATCCAGCAGTTTGTATAGGGCTGTTAATCATTCTTGGAAATGACATATGTGCATCTTAATGATTACCCCTTGAAACAAATCACAATTTTTCCTTGGCAACTCTTCTTCTTTTTTGCTTTCTCCCTCTGATTGGAAGGGTCCTCAAGGCACCATTTAGTGGGTCTTATGGCAGTATTTTGGAATCTTATTGACACCAAAAAAAAAAAGACAAAAGACATGCACTTTTTTATTCATTCAATGAAAAGGAGAGAAGGCGCAAAGAGAAGACCGACTGGTTGTATGGCACTCAGCCTTGACCATGACTGTTCAGGCACATCAGCTGGGGAGCTCCGGGCATTTGAAACCTGGCCCGGGAAACTCAGAAAGGCCCCTGACCTTGCACACCTGAGAGGGAATGTAACTGCCCAGAAATGCGTGCCCTAAAGTAGCTCATTCCTGTAACAAAGTGCAGTTTCCACATAAATGTGAAGAAATGATACGCATTTCTCCATGCACTGAGTGTTGGCCTTGAGATTATTGTCACTAATGATCTAAGACAAAAGTATCCAAAGGCAAATACCAATTCTGAAAACCAGCTCATTGTTCATTTTCCCTTCTTACTGGCCCAGCACAGAAAATCTAACACCTGAGTAGCTACCATCTTGTTCTGTCAGCATTTGCTAGGCAGGGAGATGTATGATTGGGTAAGACAAGTTGGTTTTCATATATAATAGTTGGTAAGTCATAGCTAGCAGTAAACAGCAACAGATTAAGGCTGGTTATTCTCCAAACTATCGTGTTCAAGTGAATCCATCTCCTGTTGTCCTGGCATCAGTGATACGATTGAAGGAGACACCAAATTCCATGATGTTATTCATTAGTAAGACCATGGCTTGGAGTCTTCCAAAATTTCTCCTGAATGGCTCCTGCATGGCTGTGTTGGGACAGGCAGAAGCAGGCCTGGCCACTCAGTATCCATCATACGCATGAAAACTGCCTGGGGCAGGCATGAGAAGACCCAGTCACTCAGCCAAGAACCCTACCTTTGGAATTAAAACATCAAACTTCATTTCCCAGCTCTGTCACTTATTAGCTATGCTGCCTTGGGCGAGTCATTTAACCTCTCTGACCCTTCAGGTTTCCTCAACTGGGAAGTGGAGCTTACCCCTCCCGGCCCACCACAGGCAAGTCATAAGCTTTACAGGTATCTTTGTAAAGTGCTAGTTTAGTTCTGACCCCCATCAGACTTTTATTTCAAAGAGAAACAACATACATATAAAGGTTGACTAGTTTCCACCTGGACAGAGCAATGTGCATTTGAAAACTCTACAGACAATATGATGCTCCTGCATGACAATAGTGAGTTCTTTGTAAAAATGGAGCTAATTTTGCATATTTCCCCAAATAACTATGGAGATAGTGCCATGTTCTCTGGAGATTAAAAAGCTAAACAAAACCCCAAGCCCATACTTGTGGGTTGTTTTACTAGTATGGAACTCAGGGTGGCTGCTTTTTCTGTCAGCCTACCCAGGTCTGCCCTCAAGGTCTAGGCCAGTTAGTTAGCCTCTCTGTACCTCAGGTTTCCTGGCTGGAAAGTGGAGATGACCCCCATCTGCAGGAAAGTTGTAATCCCAGCACTTTGGGAAGGGAAGGCGAGAGGATTGCCTGAACCTAGGGGTTCAAGACTAGCCTGGGCAACATGGCTAGACCTTATCCCTACAATAAATTTTAAAAAGTTAGCTGGACGTAGTGGCGCATGCCTGTAATTCCAGCCACTTGGAAGCTGAGGTGGAAGGATCACCTGAGCCCAGCCAGTCAAGGGTGCAGTAGTCGTGATCGTGCCACCGCTTTCCAGCCTGCATGACAGAGTGAGACTCTGACTCAAAAATAAATAAATAAATAAAATAATAGCAAGGCTTCCTCCCAAATAACTTCTGATGAACTCAACAGAGAAGGAAGAAATATTGGCAGGTTTCAGCCCTCAGAGGGAGACAGTGGCTTCTTTCACCTGCCACATTTATGCGCTGAAACCTCCTTCCAAAGGTATCTAAAGGAATAAGATAATGAAGAGTGGGAAATGCTGAGTGCTGGTGTGTTAGACAAGAGTTTTGCCTGTCTGTTTGTCTGAGTGTGTTATATTTACTCCACGCCATTCAGGTATCCCAATTATTTGAGGGAGAAGTGACCAATGAGACCCTGGACATTAGAGGGTCTGGGTAGGAACACCAGGCATGTTACTTAGGAGCTTTATAGCCCAGAACTAGTCTCTTAACTTTCCTTAGCTATAGGACAGGTCTCTCCCCAGCATCACGGCAAGGACGCGGTAACAGATATGGTGGCACAATGTTTATAGCACAGGAGTGGGAACCTAGCAGAACTGCATTTGAAGTCCCTTGCCACCATTGAGTAGCTGCCTTATGACCTCGAGCAAGTTATGTAAACTCTCCAAACGCAAATCCTTCATCCAAAAACAGGCTCAGTGATGTGTGCTGTGCAGGGCTGTTCCAAGAACCACGTCATGTAGCATGTGTATCACGGCTCCAGTAGGATTGAAGGCTGAATACCCTGGAGCCCGGGACAGTGTCTCCGTGGAAGCAGTCCCCATTGTCCAGAGCCAACAGGTGTTCCATCCACGTGAGGTCCTGGGAAGGCCAGGCTCCAACCATGTCTGAGGAGCCCCCCATGGGGGCTGTCTCTGGCCCCCTCACAACCCAGAAAGACATCAACACTTGCACAGCGCACCCGCCCTCCCAGACGCCAGCCCCGTGGGCACACTTTCCCCCTGCAAGAGTGGCTTCTCTACCCCACCTATGGGAAAGAGCAGCCTCTAATCTTTATGACCTCACTGTGTCTGAGAAATGTCCGTCGGTAATATGAAGTGTGAAAACTGAAATCTTTGCATCCTTAGAAAATATTATTTTAAAACCGAAGTTCTCTTTTTTTTTTTTTTTTTTTGAGTTGGAGTCTCACTCTGTTGCCCAGACTGGAGCTGCTTCCGGCCACTGCAGCCTCGACCTGCTGGGCTCTGACGATCCTTCCGCCTCAGCCTTCCAAGTAGCTGGAACTACAGGCGCGTGCTACCACGCCTGGCTAATTTTTTGTTGTTGTTGTTGTAGAGATGAGGTCTCACCAAGTTGCCCAGGCGGGTCTCGAACCCGCAGGCTCAGGCAATCCGCTCACCCCAGCCTCCCAAGGCACGGGATTACAGGCTAAGCCACCGAGCCTGGCTTGAAGATGTCTTAAACAAGGAAACCCTTAAGTCCTTCTGTGCTTTCTCAGGAAGTCTCAGGGTAAGTTGTAGGATCTCTGGATGCTAAATAAAGAAGCTAAAACCAAGTAATTTTAAGTCTGTTTCCACATCCACTGCACCTTTTACTTCTTTCTGCTATTTTGAGATGTTTATCACTAGCCCTTTGCAAGAAAAAGCTGGGAAGCTCAAAGACGGATCTTTTCTTAAGGAAGTAATATACCTGGGGAAGCACTCCATGGACATTTTTCTAAATATAAATTTATATGCTTTTATACAATTTAAAATAGAATCAGAAAGATTTAAATGCTTTTAAAACAATTCCCTCCAGGAAAGCGTCAAGGTTTGTCCAAAAAGTGACACTTCCAGATCTAAGGAGCCTTTGCTTTCAGCAAAGTGAAACTGACTTTGACCAAGTTCCCATTCACACAAAGTCAACTCGTGTCCACTAAATATTCAGGGCCCAGAAGGATGACAGGGTTCACACAGTGTGCAGACCAGCCGTGTCTGGGTCAGGCAGAGGTAACCAGCGGTCACCATTCTCCAGGCTTCTTCATCTCCATCCAGATGTTCTGCTGGGGGCCTGTGAAGAAGCTCACAGAACACCATACTCTCTTTAAGACCAGAAAAGAAGGGCTTTTCCAAGCTCAACCAGCCTTATTTCTTTTAAAATAATATGCCAAGGGTGCCAACAAAATATAGACACATTTTAAGAAAGGAAAATCCTGTATGAAAATTGTAATACTCAATATATACCGATAACAAAAGATGAATACAAGTCATGTTTGACTTCTGTAATTATAAGAGGTGCTCAAAGTAGTTCCCATCAGCGTCCAGATACTTCTGATTGTGGCGAATATCTCTTACTGTCACTTAAAATGTGTATACATTTTTTGGCACCCCCGTATTTGAAGTGAGTTAAATCTTCTGGTTACTGTTTGTACACTAGATTTAGCATTTGTTTGCTCTGCTAGGGAACTCAAAAGGTAAAGTCCCAAGAGGGAAAGGCCACTTTGAAATGGGCTCTCTACTCTGATTATTTGTAATCATGATGTTTTAATACAAAAGGAACTATAAGCATCCTCTGTGCCCTGCAGTGTAAAAAAATAATAATACAAGTATGCTTGGCTTAATCAAGAGCACTTTGCAACAGGAAAATACATTTGGTGTTGAATTGGTTTCTAAAAATGTCTCCCATCATCTGTCTCATTGCAGTCCCCCCCCCCCGCCTTTTTTTTTTTTGAGTCAGGGTCTCACTCTGTCATCCAGACTGGAGTTCAGTGGCACTATCACAGCTCATCACAGCTTCAACCTGCATGGTTCAAACAATCCTTTCTCCTCAGCCTCCTGAGTAGCTGGGACTACAGGCGTGATACAATGCCTGCTTTTTTTATTTTTGGTAGAGAGTAGGTTTTGCTATGTTGCCCAAGCTGGTCTCGAACTCCTGGACTCAAGTAATTCTCCCACCTTAAGCCTCCCAAAGTGCTGATTTTATAGGCATGAACCACCACACCCGGTCTCTTCTGCAGTCCTAAATGTGTGAATGCATACAAGCTGAATGGAAATCCAAAGCAGAAGTCAAGCTTTGTTTCTGAAAAACCCCAACCAGCAATCATCTGCCCTCCAGTTCAAGGGCTGGTGATGGTATTAAAGAGGAATGCAGTCACTATAGAATGAAGTCTGTGAGATCCTTTTCGTGACCTCTTCAGTAAGGAATGGCTCTCCTATTTTTGTTCACACAATCTTATCCAATTTTAGACCTCACTACCAAGGCAGCTTAGCTCGCCGTACAAGTCAGTTGGCAATTAGCCAATTCCCCTACCGGTAGTTAATGACAGGGACAGATCTGTGGCAGAAAGTGCCCTTTGCACATGATTGATTTGCATTTCTCTGTTCCAGGGACTGACTTCTGCTTTCCCCAGTGGGAATATTTGTAAGGTACTTGGATTCTAGATTCATTTTTACTTTGCCAAGTTTTTGTAAGTTTAAATCTGGGTGAAAGGATTTGTTCTCTTCCTGTGCTTGATAAGTCTAAAAATGTATGACTTTAGTTTCTTTTTTATTTAGAAATTATTGGGAAATATCTCCTAGCCTTGCTCTAACAATCCATTGGAAACTATGCACTGTCTGCCCACGTAAGTGTACATTGCCCACTGTGAGTTTAGAGCACTTTCAGACACTGTAATCCTCACCTAAAAAATGCCTGTGCTTCCATGAAGAGGAGAAGAGAGAATGTACTGTCTACCTGCTTAGTGACAACAGCCCTGGGAGACTGAGGATGATTCTCCTGAGGGTTAGGCCTTGCTGCTTGCGAGGTTAGCGGATGCTCAGACTGGCTGCTCCTTCTGCCTCCTTTGCTGAATCTCTTTCCTCTTCCTAACCTGGAAACACCACAGGACCCCAGGCTGGGGTCTCGGTGTCCTCTCTAGCTCCACCAATGCCCTAGGTGGCCCCATCCGGTTGCCCTGCCATCTGTACACCATTGATTCTCATATTTACTTCCCCATTACCCACTGGGCATCTCTGCCTGGATGTCTAAAGGTTGATCAAACCCAATGAATGCAACCAAGGCCCTGACTCCCACCCATGCTCCCTCCCGACCCAGGGGGCTCCCGCTCAGTGAACAGGAATTCCCTTCACCACTTACTCAGGTCAAAAGACCAGAATCATTCCTGACTCTTTTTTTCCCACATCCACACCCAGTCCCCTACAGATCCTGTGTACAAAATCTTCAAAAGAGATCCCGAGTCTGACGACATCCTAGCTCCATCCTCCCCACTCTAGTCCAAGGCATCAGCTCACCTAGCTGACTGCCTCCCTTTAGGCATCCTGTACCCAGAGGCCAGTGATCCTTTAAACACATCAGGTCCCCATGTACTCTCAACCATCTAGCGGCTTCCTGCCTCCCATCTGGGGTGAATTCACTGTGGGGGACTCGCGACCTGAAGGATATGGCCCTGGCTTCTCCCAGGTCGTTGCTTCCTGGCAGTGTTGCAGCCCCTCTGTGGACAGAGGCTGTGCTGGCCTCGTTCCTGCTCTACGAACAGGCCCATCATGTGCCCTCAGCCCTGACCTCCCTCAGGGTGGTCCCTCAGCCCCCTCTCTTCCCTAGTCTCACTCTGGTCTTACTCTAGTCTCACTCTGGTCACTTCCTCAGAAAGGCCTTCCTCGTCCCCTTTCTTTTTACTCTCTGTCCCCTTATTTTGCTTTTCTTGCCTCCAACATTGACAAGTGCCTGACTATGGTATCTATTTGTTTGCTTTTTTACTGATTTATTGTGTGTCTCCTACCCAAGAACACGGGCTCTGTGATAGCAGAGCATTTGTTCTGTTCACCACAATGTCCCCCTCGCCATGAGGCGTGCTCAGGGCATAGCCAGCCCTCAATAGACATTTGCTGAAAAAATGACTGAGTGGCCCTCATAAAACGGGGCAGATAGCCCACTGTCAAACCAGAGTGTCAGAGAGAAGTAAAGGCACTATTATAAAACCCTCACCCACGCATCTGACTTAGCCAGGGGACACTGGGCTTTCACAGGGTGTCCTGTGCCAATGATGCTGCTGTCTTAAGGGAAGAAGATTGATCAGCCCAGTGTAAGACACACCCTTCAAGTAGCATGTCCCCAAAGTGAAATCACCCCAGATGGAAGGCAGGAAGCCGCTAGATGGTTGAGAGTAGCACGAGAACCTGATGTGTTTAAAGGATCACTGGCCTCTGGGTACAGGATTCCCGAAGGAAGGCAGTCAGCTAGGCGAGCTGGTGCCTTGGACTAGAGTGGGGAGAATGGAGCTAGGATGTCGTCAGACTCGGGACCTCTTTTGAAGGTTTTGCACACAGGATCTGTAGGGGATAGGGTGTGGATGTGGGAAAAAAGGAGTCAGGAATGATTCTGGTCTTTTGACCTGAGTAAGTGGCAAAGGGAATTCCTGTTCACCGAGCTGGAGCCCCCTGGGTGGGGAGGGGGCATAGGTCGGAGAGTGGTGGGAGTCAGGGTCTTGGTTGCATACATCGGGTTTGATCAATCTCTTAGACATCCAGACAGAGATGCCCAGTGGGCAATGGGGAAGTAAATGTGAGAATCAGCAGTGTACAGATGGCAGGTCAACCGGATGGGGCCACCTGGGACATTGGTGGAGCTAGATAGGAGACCGAGACCCCAGTCTGGAGTCCTGTGTTATTTCCAGGTTAGGAAGAGGAGAGAGATTCAGCAAAGGAGACAGACATCCGAGCAGACTTTGGAAAACACAAAAAGGCGAAGCTAATGTGGGGAGAGGCATTCATTATCCTGCTTAAACCAGGTCAGAGGAAAGTATTTTAAATATCCCCCAAAACGCCTGGAAACACAGGGCCCATCTGGCTGTTCAAAGACAAACATCCTCTGTGTGGGTCGCAGCATGGTCTTGGTGCAGGCTGCTGTGCTGCAGACTCACTGTCTCCTCCGGATCTCTTGCTGGGTTCCTCCGGGGACCATGTAGGACCCTCATGAAAGGAGAGTCTGCATGGCTGCAACCACCATGTGGGTCACTTCCACCCCCGCCCCCAAATCACACGGGTGTTCCCTGTAGGAGAGTCTGAGCATAAATGGGCTCAATCACCCACTTAACTCCACGTTTTCAAGGAGACTAAATGGAAGTAGCCCAAGTGTCCTCACCCCATTGACAACCAGGGTTACCTCCTAGCAGGCCCTAGACAAGCGGTTATCAAAGTGGGGTCCCTGGTGCAGCAACATTGGCCTTCCTAAGAGCTTGGGAGGCTTGCATATTCTCAGAGTCCTCCCTAGAACTGCTGAATCAGAAGCTTTGGGGTGGGGCCTGTCCATCTGCATCTGGACAAGTCCCCCAGGTGACTGTGATGCACTGGGAACCTCCGTTCCAGATCAAGGTTTCTGCCCGGACATTAATTCCCAGAACTTTGGAAGGCACAGCTGGGAGCCAGTGATCCACAGGCCTGGTCTCCATTGATCTGACTATCAAACCTGGCCACTCTTGCAATTTTCCTTTAAGCAACAGGACTCTTAAGGGAAATTAATGTGGGCTTTAGGAATAATAGGAAAGATTCAACATCCCTCATCAGGAAGATAACTGGATTGTCCTCATCTAGAGAAAGAATAATAGGTCTACCTTAGAAAAATCTGGTTTAAATCAATCCATAAAAAGCCAATAGGTAAAAGATGATAGGTAAAAACCTATCATCTTTGTTTTAAGTGTTATCAGAAAAACCAAACCAAAAGCAAAGGTTTAGAAGTCACATCATTCAATTGAGCATTTCCAAATATTCAATGTCATTGTCATCTTTATACTTGAAACTTTAAAAAAAATGAATCATTATTATTATTATGAAAAGAGAACTTTCTAGTGAATGCTCAAAATTCAAAGAATCAGGATCAGCTGTTCTGAAATGGCTCACATAAATTTTGCTTACCAGGCACTTACTTACTGAAGTAAGATGTCCATATTAACATTTTCTCCACTGTCACAGGTTTAAGTCTCTGTGGGTTAGTGAAAGCAACCTACAGCTCAAACTATGTCCACATACAGCAAAACCCACATGCCACTTGATTCAATTAAACGCATAATAGGGGCATTCTAGAACCAGGGCTTTAAATGGCCTTTTTGTCTCCTCCCTCATACATCTGGGGCAGTGAACATTACATTAAAATGCAGCCAGAAAAATGTCCCATAAAGAACTTTATTGACAAAAAGGTAAATTTTTAATAACCCTTCAGTAGGCTCCATTCAAGAGGGGGTAATATGTCATATGAGTAGGATTTTTACAGCTCTCATAGGAATTCCCTATATTAAAAGAATGTTTGCAGTTTAGAGAGAACTCAACTGCAAAACATTCCTGAACTGTGACAATATTTGTCCCAATCTGATATTATGTGGTGAATCTTTGTTTGCTGAGGGAGGAGTAGGCTACATCCTGCTAGAGTGATTTTTTCCTTCATTTCAGAGCCCAGCAAATCCAACCCAAACACCCAAATTAATTAAAATGCTTTATTGGGAAGGAAGAGATTGGGTATTCTGGACATGCTTAAATCACTAATAACATCACTAGCACAACAGAGGTCCCATGTCTAACAATTACCACAACGTCTCACAAAAAAGGTTGAAGAGTCCTGACTGAATAAAGCTTTACTCTGGAACATATCTGTAAGAATCTACAAAGATGTTAAAATATGCAGAGTGCTCCCATCTCTTCAGTGGCAAAAGAGACCACCATATGGCCACAAGGGAGGCTTGTCCTCCCAACCTGTGTGGTTTCTGTGGAGCTTGGAGGGTATAATGCATGTAAAAGTTTATAGGACTATGCAAGTCTGGAAGACAGTAAGCATAGTTTCCAATGAAGAACAAGCATTGTACTGTTTTTCCAAAAAGGTGTTACAATCTGAATCCTGACATTTGTTCGCAGCAAGACAGTGAAACGAGTAGACAAAGCTCTCCGAGGATTTTTGATAGTTTGGTGGATTATAGTTCTAAAAGGGGGGAGTGTCATGTAGAGGTACAGATAGTCTAAACTGGCCTTGAAAACAAGCAGATCTAATGCCAATCTAAAGGATAAAATTAAGCCTAGAAACTGGGTGTAAGGTGGTGAGTAAAACCACTTGGTTAGGATTTAGGTCAAGACCAAGCTTCAAACTGTAGTTCCACCACTTACTCTCTAGACAATGTTGATCTTCCAGTACAGTCCTCTGAGCCTCAGTTTCTCCATGGAAAACCAGAAGGAAGGCACTGAGAAGATTAAATAAGGTATTTTGTGAAAATCATGTAATACCAAGACTTAATCTTTCAGTAGAAGATACCTGGAACATATAAACATAACATAAATATAGAACAAATAATATGAGTAGAAATATATGCACTCCACTCTGAAATCCCAAACTCATCTTCAACTATGTGACCATTCACATCATCACGCTGAAACAACATTGTTACCAGCCTTGTGTTCTGTGATGTAGTATTATTTTCAGCATTGTGTGTCTGCCACATTACTGACCATAGTCGATACTATGGTGCTGAAGCCTATTTGTTTACAGCTGAGAAGTACAAGGCACGAAGTTTTTTTCCACATGACACACCTGTGAAGTGATTTTTGGTGTTACTACACAATACTAGAAATCATTTATTTTTAGCCACAGTGAACATAGACTCTATTACTTTGAAGTTTGTTTCCTCAGCATTTTACTGGTGAAAATGTCAGCTCGGCTCAGTTCACCCTTCAAAGATGTGTGGCCTCCTTTTATTCACAAACATTCCCCAACCCCTGCTACCATCAGCCCGCCTGGCTTTCTTTTATGTCTCCCACATTCCTATGTTTCTTTTTTTTTTTTTTTTCACGGAACTCTAAGTCACTCCTGGTTTTTAAAACCTGATCGATAGCGGTTGGACAAACGCTTGTTAATTTCCCAAGAACCACAGGCATAAACCAGAGCATGAGGTCGCTAGGACTGAATCACAGATGAGGTTTAATTTGTTTAGTTTGTTTATTTCTAGCTTCTAATGAAAGTTGTAATTTTCCCTTCAAAGTTGCATAATGAATCCTACTTGCTTTATTGAAGTATATTAAAAATGCCATTTGGCCTTGGTTTAGAGGAATATGTTGGGAGATTTGCTCACATTTCCTCCATCGAACTCAGGATAGAAGCTCACGATGGCCAAGTAGACGTCTCCCTCCCCTCTCCAGAATAAGCACGTCCAGGGATCGAGGAATCCCTACCGACTTGGTGTCAGGTCGGAGAGTAAACAAGGGTGACTCCTGGGTCTGTGCTTCCAGGTTGGTTCCCGCTCCTTGCCCACTGGCCACAGGCATAGCTCCATTATCCGAGGTGTCTTTGTGGTCTGGGTCTCTGTGTCTTCCTCGCTCTGCTTCTCTTTAGCTGGATGTGAGCCCCCTGCTTTTCCCAGTGTCCCTGTCCCAGTGTGGGGGAGGAGAGCCATAAAGTGGCATCAAGAACAACCAAGGGGCCCACACCTGCAGGCCAGAGAGGGGAAGTGGAGGCCCACATGAAGCTCCAGGTCTTTTGTGGAGATTGTTACTAATATTCACAACAGCCCTGTTGTAGGCAATGAGAGAAATGAGATAATTTGCCCAAGGTCACGCCACTGGTAAATAGTGAAGCTGAGTGAGGCCATGACTCCCAACTCTGTCCGCCCACCACACACACACCCTTGAGCATGACCCAGGGGAGGCTGGTGGAGGCTGGATCAGGCATGCTCTGCATGGCTCCAGAGAACCAAATCCCACCTGCTCTCAAGGTTTGAGGGAACGTCCAGGGTCCTGTGTGACATTCAAAACCCCACTCAGAGCCTCCTTGTGACCCATGGGGCAAAGACATCCCTTCTTTCTGGAAGCTTTGGGGTGGGGGGTTCCCACACCAAGCAAGAAGTTGGCCTACTGAAACCCAGAGTCCTGTAGAACCCTAACATTCTCTGAGTCCACACAATAAAATGGAACACTTCAATAAGTTGGTAAAGGTACCTAAAGGCAAAAGTACAAGGAGGCACAGGAGGTCTCCAGTCCCCCAAGCCCCGTGGTCACTGCATTCCGCATCTCTCCCGGGGAACCTTCCTCCCTCACTTTCACCCTCTTCCCAGCACTTCCCTCATGGGATTCAAACCAGGACAACATCCTCTTGGCTCAGAAGTGTCCCCTGGCTCCCATCTCTCTGTGTCCTTGTCCCTTCCAGGTGGCACCCTGAGCTAGGACCCAGGAAACCAGAGTTGCAGACCAGTCACCGCCACTCAACAACTGAGAGATCTTTGCCAAGCAACTTCAACTCTCTGAGCCTCAGTTTCCCCTTCTGTAAAATGAAAGGACAGGGCTCGTCCTGATCTCTAAAGTGCCTTCCAAATACTAGATTCTGTAATTCCAGCCCACGATTGCCAGAGGCTGGTGAATGATGGGCAGCTTCTCCCACATGGCATATTGCAATCTGCCTCCCCGGGCCTTTTGAGGGGAGTCAATAAAGCTAAGGCACTCTGCAGGGGAGGGAGCTGTCCTCTCAGAGAGGGGGTTCGTCCCACAAAGATGCCATGGTTCCTGCCTCCCTCCCTGGGCTAAGCTTTTCTCAGGGAGGAAATGGGACTTGACCCAAGGTTGTCTGCTGGGGCCTGGGAATGCGTCACCCAGAGTGTGGCCCTTGCAGAGAGCAGCTAGTGCCAACCCCAGTACCACCCCCACCCCGCCCCACCCCCCTGTGCTCCTGGGGACCCGCTGCCAACAGCTGCTTTCACCCGGGCTGAAAGGGCCCCGGACGTGGACACTTTCTCACAGTGCCTCTCTGCTGGGAGCAAGACTTGCCATGGCAGTCACGCAAGGAAGCTGTTTTTCTGTTTCCCTGCTTTCTTGTCTATAAGACTTTTTTTTTTCTTCCCCCTCCCATCCTTTCTGGCCTGTGCGGACATACCCAAGGGCCTTGGCGCCGTCCTTGGTGACCTTTCAGCATACCCACGCTGGGTCTGTCACACCGAGTGACCGTCCATCCTCCTCATTATTTTCCTGCGTTTTCAAACTTATTTTCGCTGAAAAATCTTAAAAGATTCAAACTCTCCTTTGGGGTGACAATTTCAAGTTTGGGTCAGGCCTGATGACAGCTCCTTATTCTCTTTTTTTTCTTTTTTTTTGAAAAATTGAGGTTTTGCTTCCGGAATCTCTAACCTGTTCCGTTGGTCTATATGCCTGTTCTTGTACCAATGTCAGGTTGTTTTGCTTTTTGTAGCCTTATAATAAAGTTTAAAATTTGGAAATGTGATGCCTCCCACTTTTTTCTTTTTACTTTTTTTAAAATTTCTTTATTAAAGATGTGGGATACAGTTCAGAGTTAGGTATACACATGTTCATTAAGCAGTTACCCTTGTTGATGAGGTGTGCTCCCCTTCCCTGGCCATTTCCCACCACTAACAATCCAAGCCACCCTACGGCCCCAGCAGTTTCCCACTACTGCCAATCCCTTTCTTCTAGTATTATGATAATTGTTCAAGGTCCACTTATGAGTGAGAACATATGGTATGCTGTTCTTTGTTTCTGTGATAGGTCACTGAGTATGATAGACTCTAAATCAGTTCAAGTTGCTGCAAAGTCCATATGTCTGTCCTTCTTTGTAGCTGTATAATATTCCATTGTGTATATGAACCACATTTTTTTTCCAGTCTAATTTCAATGGGCAGCACAGTTGGTTCCATGTTTTTGCTATTGTGAATAGTGCTGCAATAAACATGCGAGTGTGGGTATCTTTTTTGTAGAATGATTTGAGTTCCTCCAGGTATATTTCCAATAGAGGAGTTGCTGGGTCATATGGAAGGTCAATTTCTAGTTCTTTCAGGAATTGCCATACTGTTTTCCAAAGAGGTTGCACTAGTTTGCATTCCCCCCAGCAGTGTAGAAGTGTTCCTTTTCCCCCACATCCTCGCCAGCATCTGTTATTAGTTTCATTAATGATGGCCATTTTTACTAGGGTTAGGTGGTATCTCAATGTGGGTTTGATTTGCATTTCTCTGATGATGAGTGAGGCTGAGCACTTTTTCATGTGTCTGTTGGCTGCCCGTATCTCTTCTTTTGAGAAATGTCTATTCATGCCTTTTGCCCATTTTTTAATGGGGCTGTTTGTTTTTTCTCTTTTGGCACGTTTGAGTTCTTTGTAGATCCTGGATGTTAGGTCTTTGTCAGATATACAGTTGGCAAATATTTTTTCCCTTTCTGTGGGCTGTCTATCCTCTCTCGACAACACCTTATTCTAAAGGAATAAGATGAGCAGTCAGGTCCAGTCAGAATAAGACCAACTCAGGGGTCATATTTTCAGAATGTTG
>CAUYQG010162264.1:0-40019 GCA_963574415.1 Tarsius wallacei
GAACATGCTCTTGATCACCCTTTTTCTAAAGCCTGCTCTCCACACGTCTGCTTGTCAAAACATTTCTTTCTCGGAGATGAAGCAAACTGCTGTTTGCCATTCCATAGGGTATAGTGCTAGCACTATTCAGGGTTGAAACAAGCAACTGGAGAAACAGACAAGTTCCATTGCCTTTCTCTCTTGGGGTGTTGATAGCTTCTTCCTTTGTCTTGCAGTTTCATAGAGAAAACTGAAGAAGATCATTTGCTAACATTCAGGGCATTCACTCGTAAGTATGTCTCTAGGCCTCTGGAACTCAAATGCACAATTAAACATGTGATTGTTACCAGAACTCAAAAGAAGTTTTGTCCTGTGTCAAAGGAGTCCAGTTACTGAATTAAAACTAAGAGTCATACAGCCTTTGTCACTTTGAATAGAAGTAGTTTTTGTGCATGCATATTTGTATTTTTTCCACCAACCTCACAGAAAAACAAAACAAAACATATCTTTATCACCCTTTCCAAAGGCATGCTCACAACGTGTCTGGGCGTCAAAACTTTCCTGGAGGTGAAGCAAACTGCTGTCTGTCGTTCGATAGGTTATAGGACCTGTGTTTTTCAGGGTTGGAATTACCTCTGTACCACACTTGGAGAAACAAATTCCGTTACCTTTCTCTTTTGGGGACGTCAATAACTTCTTTCTCTGTCACACAGTTTCATAGGTAAAACTAAAGCAGATCGTTTGATCACTTTCAGCAAGTGAGCTTGGCAGTACGTCTCATTAAGGTCCAGGTCTGTAGGCTTTCACATCACAAAAAAAACAATGAAATGTGTTTGCCATTGAAACTCAAAAGCAGCTTGCTAAATGTGCCCTGCCTCAGGTCCAGTTACTGAATTAAAACCAATAGTTATACAACTTTTTGTCACTTTAAATACAAGTAATTTTTCTGCATACATATTCCTATTTTCTCAAATAAACGTGTCTATAAATGGAACTCAAAAGAAACTTGTTGAATTTGCCCTGTCTCAAAGGGGTCTAGTTACTGAACCCGCATCCTCAGCAGGTGGTCCCGGACTCCGCCCCGCCCCCAGCCGCGCCGGACCGGGGGAAGAGGGTCCCCCTTCTCGCCCCCGCGATTCGGGGCATGGCCGGGCTGGGGCGTAGCTGCACATCTGCGGGTGGCTTCTGCTCGGCCGCTGTCTTCTGACCCGAGCCCGGGTAAGCGCCGGGCCCGGGCACGTGCTTCCCGGAGCCTCCGGAGGGGGCCCCGGCTTTAGGGACAGACACACACACACACACACACACACACACACACACACACACACACACACGCACACGGGACGCACACACACGGGACATGCACACACATGACACACATGCACACACGGGACACGCACACACACACGGGACACGCACACATACATGCACACACACGACACACATACACACACGACACACATGCACACACACGAGGGGCCTCCGAAGCACGGGTGCGAGGCCGGAAGGGGCAGGAACTTTTCTTCCTTGCAGACTGCGTGGTCTCCGTTTCATGTGTGGAAATTAGTCCTGTCTGCTGGCAATGCGCGGTCGCTGTGGGGAACCTAAACTTTTAGGACCGATGGACCACTGTCTGAAAGGGCGGTGGGCTCTCTCTGATGCCGGATCACCGCAGATAAGGCGAAGGGACAGGGTAGAGTGAAAACACAGTACGAAAGACAGCTCAGTTGTTCAAGCTAAGAATAAGCGGTGGCTTTTATTTTCGTGCCACTAATATCACTTAGATTTTTCGGAGCGATCTTTCCCAGTGAAGTCTCTTTAATGACCAAGGCACAGGTCACACGCACTTTTTTTTTTTTTTGGTCAAATAAAATGTAGGGTTTACAGTCAGCTTTTCTGATGGGCTGGAGAGATGCGAGTAGTGGCCGGTGTTAGGCGGTTTAAGGGCCCGGTGAATTTAACGTGAATCAAGGAATTTCTCTCGGGTTCGGTAGGGGGCAAGCCTAGACCGTCAAATGAAGCTTCATTAAAAAATTATTTATGAGAAAATAAAGGTATTAATTTAAGAACTGATGCTTTCTAAACTTAGCACCATGTTCTCGGTTTTCACATGATGGGTATCAATTTCAGTTATTCTGGAGTGCACTTTTAAAACTTAAATGTCATAGTCATAACCACATATGTTAAAACTTAAAGACGATTTCTAGGATAAGTACCTTGCTCAAGATGAGATTTACTTAGCATGACCAGGATGCTTCATGTAGATTTATTTTGTTAAAAACTCAAACAATTTTAATCTCATAAGATATTTGAATAATATGCTTTAAAACGTCATCTCCTTGTATGTGAGGCAAATGACCATTCATTTTATTCAGTGCTCTAGATTACTTTTTCTAAGGAAATCTGGAGATATTATTTAGTACAATAAGAAAACAAGGCCTGGTATGTTGGCTCATACCTCTAATCCCAGTGTTTTGGAAGGCTGAGCAGGAAAGATCCCTTGAGCCCAGAAGTGCAAGGCTGAGGTGAGCCGTGATTGTACCACTGCACACCAGCCTGGCAACAGAGCGAGAGACCCTGTTTCTAAAAACAAAAGAAAAAAGAAATCACCATGGGATGTTAGGCAGAACATTCCCTATTCCTTTTGTTTTCAATAAATCAGGACACTGAATACTTTTCCTGCAATAACTTTAAACCAATGTTTCTCAAACTTGACATTATTGACATTTGAGTCGTATAAGTCTTTGTTCTGGAGAGCATTGTCTTGTATATTGCAGTACTTTGAGCGCCATCCCTGGCTCCTCTATCCACTAGACGCCAGTAGCACCCCTTGTTCCAACAGTGACAACCAAAAATGCCTCTAGATGTTGCCAGATGTCCTCTGGGGAGGCAAAAATCAGTCCTGGCCAAGAATCATTGCTTTACACTAGTTTTCATTTATGTTGATAGATTAAGAATTGTGTAAAATGACAATTGGTGATAATATGCTTCATAAATGCAAATTTTTGAACTCTTAAAATCTGGAAGTTAAATTACAGTTATTTACATTGTCATATGGACATATTTTCTGTCCTTCAGTTTCTTCATCTTCAAAAACATCATACTGGACAAGATTCTTTGAATTCTGTAGTTCTTGACTTATGACGTTAGGTGATGGTCATTCTCTACTCTGAAATTCAATGAGTTGGCCTAGAGTATAATAGAGACTAAATACATTCTGGATGTTATTTACTCCAAATATCAGTTGCTGACTTTATTAACTAAGTATGAGAGACAGGGCATTTATGAAAAATGAACCTGACTTTAATTTATTTTTAAAATACCTGGTTAATGATTAATATATTCCTAGTGAATATAGGATACTTATGTTTGAAAATATAGTGATACTTATATTTGAAAAACAATTATATTGATAGATCACCAAAGGGAACTCATTCAAGCAGAATAAGCTTGTGCAGAATAGACATGTAATGAAATTGAACCACAACAAAGAATAAATGATATAGACTAGTGCTCATCAGTTATTTTAAGGACCTCTGTGGTTTTTGGTTGATAAAGATGTTACTTTTACTTTTGCTTCAATGTAGTTCAAAACCTGTGCATTCATACACCGGATTTCATAGAGCCAAGCAACGCATTTCCTAAAATGAGATTATCACATGGTAATGAGGACTACTAGATAAATATGTTTAATATTTTTTTTAACTGTGTTAGTGGACCTTCCTGGCAACAGATTTGAGATGAAATTAAGGTTGCAAGAGGTTTATTGGGGAGGGGGTAGTGCTTGTGAAAATGGAAGAGTGAGATAGCAGGAATGGACAAGGAGAACCTCAGACCAGCAAGCAAATCTGATAGTTTTGGCCAACTCAGTGGAGATCATGGGGGCAAATGTTGCCCATGAGAGGAATCCCATACTGTGAAAAAATGCTCAGTTTATTAGAACTCTCACAATGCTCACCCTCTGAGGGGGGTTTGCTCTATTGACCTTCCAGTATGAAGACAGTCTACTAGAAAATCAGAAATCTCTTACTGGGTGAGTAAAGTGATAGTGGTGATGCGACTTATTTACTTGCCAAGTACCAAATACCATGCTAAACACTTTGTGCTCTCATTTAATTCTGACAGTGATTTTATGAGATAAGACCTGTAATTATTCACACTTTTATAAATGAGAAAATGGGTCAAAGATACTATACTCAACTCGCACAGCTAAAAGCAGAGTAACCATGAATTACACTTTCACCTCTACCTCTGGAGACCACCCCTCCTACAGGTGATCTCCCTCATTTGTGGAGATTAACTGAACCTTGCTTAGTCAAATTATGTATGCACATGCCCTCTGTCCCAGCAATCTTCACCCCTTGGTCTATAGCCCACAGGATTTCTCGTCCATGTCTATAATGGCTATTGCAGTAATTCTGTGTTGATAGAGAACTGGGGACAGCCTGAGTGTTCACAGTCGGATAACATTCAGCAATAGAAAGCAGTGAATTAAATGTACTCAAGCCAGCATGAATGAGTCATAAAAATAGGAGAAGATATGAAACAAACAATGGAATATATGATATGATACTATTTATGTACATTAAAATGCATGCACATAAACAGTAATGCATGTTGTATAAGCATATTCAAATAAAAGATGAGTGTGTATCTCATATAAATGTTTGTATATGGGAAGCAGAGAAGTAGGAATGGGTCATAGAGATAAAAGGGGATACACCAATAAATCAAATGGGCTTACACTACTCTGTATCTCAACTTGTGTGCTAATTGGATATTATGGTGATATGAGATGGAGCTACCAGCAAGCCATTACTGGTGGATTTAAGAATGGCAGTCCTAGGATGTAGGCGGCTTCTCCAATTTAGTAAGCTAGGGTACTACCCTTGGCAAAATCAAAGGGAACTTGACTGCTGACTATCTCTATATTATGCTTATTACCACAAGCACTAGTGTAATTAAAGGTCTGATATTTGGTTTGTTCTCTTTCTTGTTGACAGCCAGAACTGTTTCCATTTGTCTTCTAGGTGTAAGGAAGATTTGCATTCCTGAGGGGTGGTCTTCTAAGGGGCTGCATTAACGGTGGGTAGTCTTCATTCCTGTAGTCCAGAGGCAGCAAGATAGAATGGACCCAGATGTTGCTTTTTCTTGGTAATGCACAGAGTAGGTTTTGTTTCCCCAGGACTTCCTGAATTCTTTGTGAATTAAAATAAAACATTTATTTTTTATTTTAAGGATGTGGAGTACAATTCAGGGTTAGATATATGAATGGTCATTGTACAGGTAAAGTTTGGGACTCACTTTGGCTCCCACTTTGCCTGGTTTGAAATCAGGTACCCTTATTGATGAGGTTTGCCCCCACACCCTGGCAGTTTCCCACTACTGACCACCCCTTTTCCAGAGTATTATGATAATTGTTCAGCGTCCACTTATGAGTAAGAACATGTGCTACTCAGTTCTTTGTTTCTGTGATAGATCACTGAGTATTATAGACTCTAAATCTATCCAAGTTGCTGCAGAGTTCATAATTTAGTCCTTCTTTATGGCTGTGTATTATTATATTGTGTATATGTACCATATTTTTTATCCAGTTCACTTTATTTTTTTTTTTTGAGTTGGAGTCTCACTCTGTCGCCCAGACTGGAGTGCAGTGGCCACTTCCGGCCACTGCAGCCTCGACCTGCTGGGCTCCGGCGATCCTTCCACCTCAGCCTTTCAGTAGCTGGAACTACAGGCGCGCGCTACTAAGCCCAGCTGATTGATTTATTGTAGAGATGAGGTCTCACCAAGTTGCCCAGGCGGGTCTCGAACCCATGGGCTCAGGCAATCCACTCACCTCAGCCTCCCAAGGCGTGGGATTACAGGCTGAGCCAACGAGCCCAGCTGAAATTGACCTTCTAAATTGACCAGTAATCCCCCTTTTGGGAAAATACCTGGAAGAACTCAAGTCATTCTACCAAAAAGATACCTGCATATGTATGTTCGTTGCAGCTCTATCCACAATAGCAAAAACATGAAATCAACCATACTGCCCATTGAAGCTGGATTGGATTAAAAAAAATGTGGTACATATATACAATGGAATATTATGCAGCCATAAAGAAGGACAAACATATGGACTTTGCAGCAACTCGCATGGATTTAGTTTATCATACTCAGTGATCTATCACAGAAACAAAGAACAGAGTATCATATGTTCTCACTCATAAGCGAAGCTTGAACAATTATCATAAAACTGTAAGAAAGGGATTGGCAGTAGTGGGTAACTGCCAGAGGACGGAGGTGGACTTGGCAGTTGAGGGAAACTGCCAGGAGGGTGGGAGGCACACCTCATCAACAAGGGTACCTGCATAATGAACATTTGTATAACTAATTCTGAATTGTACCCCACATCTTTAAAATAAAATTATATATTTTTTAAAACTGCCTGGGGGTGGCGGGGGGAGAGAATTTGCTACCTGTAATGGTTGTAACATCACTTTTCCAAAAGTTCATTCATTCACTTAGCAGATCATTTTTAGTATTTATTATGCATGTACAAGTCAAAGGAGACACCAAAGAGACACAACCCATCCCTCAAGTAGGTGACAACCTCAAGAGAATGACTAAGGGGAGGGTGGACAGGGAGAATCAATTTCTCTAAGATAACCTGAGCTTTTCCTCACACCATATTCTCAGATCTTCAAGGAAGATATGCACAACTTCCCCCAAATGATAAAAGCATCCTCACACTTATCAACATGTCTATTTGATCTTCACAACAACCCTAAGGAGATATAGCAGGCATTTTTTTTTTTTTTTTTTTGCTGATGTAAAGTTCTGAAACTTTTATCTTAATATTATTTCTACAAGGCGAATTGTTTCAAGATTCTAAAATTCCATATGATGCCAGGTAGGCTATGCTCATAGGCCTACACATGGAGAAGGATGGTAGGTAACTGCACCCGGCTTGCGTGAGTCTCTCATCCATGCCCAGCATTCTCCGGAGCATGCGCAGACCTTCCTAGTGGGAGGCCTGTCTGTAAAATTTATCCTCAGTGCTTAGCATACCATTGCCCTAAATAGGAAGTGCTGAACAAATGCAACGTTTCTGTGGCATTCTAATTAAAACAGTCATTGCTTCCTTTAAAAAAGAATAAATAAAGTAATATTAAAATGTCTGGGCACCAGTAATTTCCAAAACAATGAGAACTACTGGGTTCTCAAGAGTCCTTAAACCGAGGCAAAAAAAAAAAAAACACATTCCCAGGTGCTTTAAACAGTTCGGAGAGTCTGTTTAACTGAAGAGGGAACACAACACTATTTGTTTCCTAGACGTACAGAATTAATTATATAAGCAAAGGAATGTGGTCCAGGACTTTCACGTATCCGGAATGAGCCTCCTACACTACCCCATCTGACACATCAACCTCAAAATGCCTGCATGCTATAAAGTCCTGACAGACTCTTCCATCCCTGAGCCACCCAAGGAGGAAACTCAAGGCTGTGAGTTGAGTTCTATTTCAGGTCCCCCAAAGGGAAGTAATGCTGCTGCTTCCTACTAAACTCCCAGCTACTCCCCTTAAATGGGTGGGAATCAAGGGGGACAAGCAAAAGCAATTTCAAAGCTCCTGTGAGGCCACCAGCCTGCTCAGCAAAGCCGAAGGCAGAAGCAGGCTGGCCAAACTCACACAGTTCGGGCTTGTGAAGTCTGACTGACTGCTCCCATCAGCTGAGCAGCACAGCTGAATGGCAGCTGCTGGGCTTGTAAAGCTCAGCTTGCTGGGACCATGGCTGCCTATGGAGAGGCTGGGAGAGATGGGAACCGGAACCAGGAAGTTGGAAAAAAGAAAACCCTGTTATCTCTTAACTTCTAGCGATGAAAAATGGAGCAGAGGTGGAGACAGGAAGGGAAGTAAAAGAAAAACAGCCAAAAGTATTTTGGGAATGTATCTTATATGGCTAAAAACTCTGTAAGAAGTATATTAGTTTTTCTTATGAGACAAGTGAAAGCCATTAAATCAGAAATATGATATAACATGAAGATCTAAATAAATACAGATGATAAATATGTGTAAATATCTTTATTGAGAATTTTTTTAGCTAGACATATTATAGTTAAATCCAATCTGTTTTTATAAGTACTTAGGGTAAGGACACAATAAGGAAACATTTTCAAACTCTTCACAGGTACCAAGACTATAAAGAACTGTCTGCAAGAATTTGGTGCTCCTGTGCCACCATGTGGCAGCCACCTCAAATTGCAGGTACCAATCCTAAAATGAACAACAAAATTCAGGAAGATGGACTCAAAACTCGTACACTCACAATCAAGGACCCCACTCATTTTTTAGGACATAGAAAAAAGCTGTCCCTAGAGTGTGACAGGCTGTCATTACACGAAGTCCCTGAGTTGCTGCTGTATGAAGACGCTAATAGGACAAGGGGGAGACTCCCAACTAGTGTTAAAGTAACCTGAATGTTCACTGAGCATTATTTGCAAAAGCATAAATAAGAAGGCAGCTTAAATGTCCTTCATCATGGGAATAATTAAGTAAACTGTGGCACATTCACACAATAAAATATTAAGGAGCTGCTAAAATGTGCAATAGATCTTCATATATTGACAGAAGGATATCTGTGATATATTTAGAAAAAAATGCAAGATGTTGAACAGTATGTACAATATGAATTAAATAATCCTTAAAATGCACATTTTTACATAAAAAGTTCAAAAGGATACAGGAAAAAACTGTTTACATTGGTTACCCAAGGGAGGGTAAAGCTTTTTACTTTTAATTTTATGCTCTTTAATACAGTTTGAATTTTTTCCAGTGAGTACAATTTAGTGTTTTTCCTGAACTAAAGCTCTATAATTGCAGCAGTTGTGTGAAAGACAGTTAGCTCCACCTTCAGTACATGCCCTGATACTCACTGCATACTTATGACATTTGCCTCTTCTTTTCCTTGTAAACACTGTTTTTGTTTTTTGTGGGGTTTTTTTTAGTTGGAGTCTTACCCTGTCATCCAGGCTGGAGTGCAGTGGCACGCTCCTGGCCACCGCAGCCTCGACCTGCTGGGCTCCGGCGATCCTTCCGCCTCAGCCTTCCAAGTAGCTGGAACTACAGGCGAGCGCTACCACGCCCAGCTCATTTTTGATTTATTGTAGAGACAAGGTCTCGCCAAGTTGCCCGGGCTGGTATTGAACCCGCGGGCTCAGGCAATCCACTCACCTCGGTCTCCCAAAGTGCTGGGATTACAGGCTAAGCCACTGAGACTGGCCATAAACACTGTTTCTAATGTCACATTATAGAGATATGATTCCAAACAGCTCCAGAGCCTTGGTCCTGCTCCACACACAGAGGCTCTCAGCAATGTCCACAGTCTTCACTACATTCAATTCTTGCTCAGACTTCTGTCAGCTGTAGGGCAGTGAGCCTTCCCGTGCTCCTCCCCTAGCCTTGGGGGAGACCAGGATAGACAAAACCGGCCATGAAATTTCTGACTGGATAA
Organism: Tarsius wallacei; assembly: GCA_963574415.1. Taxonomy (NCBI): domain Eukaryota; kingdom Metazoa; phylum Chordata; class Mammalia; order Primates; family Tarsiidae; genus Tarsius; species Tarsius wallacei. The sequence goes on from CAUYQG010162264.1 coordinate 9,472, forward strand.
GAATGTGTCTCAAAAAGAGAACAGTTGACATGTCTCTCTAATCTGTCCCTCTTTCTGGAATCTACCTCCTCTCATCTATTTTTACCTACTCCCACCTAACCCACGTTTTCACAGTTTCTCTCATTGCTCAGATATCTTTTGTCCGCTCCTGGATCTTAAGCTTGTTCCTTTCATGTCTGAGTAAGCAAACTGTTAGAACAAACTGTTACATGCTTATCAGCCTGGCCTTCCATATCTGCCTAACTCTTGATTCCTCAAACTGTTGAGATACCCATATTCTTTTGGAACAGAATCCCCAGAATAGTTTATTTTAAAATATTTTCTAATGCAAGTTAAAACCACACTGAGATACCACCTAACTCCAGTCAGGATGGCCATCATCAATAATAACTCAAAAAACAACAGATGCTGGAGAGGATGCGGGGGAGGGAGAAGGGAACACTTCTACACTGTTGGTGGGAGTGTGAACTAATACAACCTCTGTGGGAAACAGTTTGGCAATTCCTAAAAGATCTAAAAACTGACCTTCCATATGACCTCGCAATCCCCCTTCTGGGAATATACCTGGAGGCAGGCAAATCACTCTATGAAGAAGATACCTGCCCACGTATGTTTACTGCAGCATTGTGCACAATAGCAAAAACATGAAACCAACTGTGCTGCCCATTGAAAGAGGACTGGATTTAAAAAATGTGCTACATATACATGATGTAATATTACACAGCCTTAAAGGACAAAACAATAAACTTCACAGCAACCTGGATGGACTTAGAGTCTATAACACTGAGTGATCTAACACAGAAAAAAAGAACCGAGTATCACATGTTCTCACTCATAAGGCGACCTTGAACAATTATCATAATACTATAAGAAAAGGATTGGCAGTAATGGGAATCTGCTGGGAGGGGGACACCTCATCAAGAAGGGTACCTGCATAATGAACATTTGTATACCTAACCCTGAATTGTACCCCCACATCTTTAAAAATAAAAGATTTAGAAAAGAAAAAAAATAGTTTCTAATCACAAACAAGGGACAAATTTCATTAATATATAAAAAGCTCGAATAAACCTTAAAGCAAAAGACCAATGATCAATAAAAACAGGCTATGAATATAAACAGATGTTTCTCAAAAGGGAAATGCAAACGGCTCCTAAAAGTATGGAGAGATACTCAATGCCACTTAAAATACAAGAGATACAAACAAACTACAATAAGCTGCCATTTGTAACTATCAGAGGGACAAAGTTCAATCAGTTGATCACACACTCTCATAGCAAGAAGGCACAGAAATAGGCATTCTCATGGGTTGGTGAGTATAAAATGGCAAAATCTCAAGCAAGGACAATTTGGCAATACATAAAAATTTTAAACATGCGTAACCTTTGACCCATAAATTTCACACGTCAAGAACTTATTCTTAGGATATATCTATACTATGCAAGATAATACATTTCTGAGGATATTCAATGAAGCACCATTTATGATAGAAAAAAACTGCAAATGATCTAAATTTCCATCATAAAGGACTGGTTAAATAAATTATGGCATATTCACACAGGGAATACTGTGTAATCATTCAAAAGGATGAATTTGAATTATTGCTCATATAAACGAAAGGAAATAGTATATATATGTATGTATATGTATATTTATGCATCAGTTTCTATTTTTTTTATTTTAAAGATGTGGGGTACAAGTCAGGGTTAGGTACATATGTGGTCATGCACAGATAAAGTTTGGGCCACATTTGTTTTTAAATACCTGGAATAAATCTGAAATGCCACAAAGAAACAAGGAACCGTGGTTGCCTCAAAGGAAGAGGACAGGTAACGGGGAGAACATGAGTGAAAGGAGGCTTATTGTTGAGTTTTACCTTTTTATTGCCTTCCTTTATTTACTTTTTGAATTAAAACACAATTCAAAAAACTGGTTAAAGCTTGTCTGTACCAGCATATTATTCACATACTATACTCAAATTCGTTTTCCTTTATGTCAAGAGTTCCCTTCTTGTCGAAGCCATGAACCTCATCCCTTTAATCTATGCTAGGCTGACCCTACTGCCATCAAATTTATGGTTGATTCATGTCTGTTTTAAAACAAAACAAAACCTTCAGTGAGGCCCATTGTCCCTAGAGAAAAGTTCAATCCACTAAAAAGACATTCAGTCTTTTTTTACCATCCAGCCCCACCCCACAAGACTCCAGCCTAGTCTCAGTCATGCCAAATTGTTCACTACAACTTCCTTACCATGCCTGTAAAATTTCCTTTGGTCTCCTCTCTTCCCTCTCTACCTAACAAAATTATATATGACCCTTGAGGGCTACATCAAATTACTTTGACTATTTCCTGCCCCAGAAAGAAACAATAAAATTTTTCTCTGTACTCCTAAGAATACTTTGCTTATCCTACAGGCAGTTTACTGATCAAATTATATATTTGTCCTTATTGTGGGTCTATTGATGACTACATATACTCTGTGGTTGCCTTTCTTCAATTGAAACTCCCTGGAGGAAAAAAAAAAGCAACCAAGCTCACTCAATACGTATTTCTAGTACCTACATACTGCCTGACTCTCACAGGTGCTTGATATATACGAACTTGAATTTATAGTCTCTGTGTTTCTTCACATTTCCCATTTATCAAATTAAATTAATAATGCTGTTTCTCCAAGGCTATTTGTATGTGGTTAGATAATGTTTGTCTAACATAACATGGTGCCGCCTATGCAACTCTGCTTCCCAAGTTTAAGCCAGGCCCTTGTGGTTGGTTCTCTCCCTAAATCTTGCAGAACTGTCTAGTGTTGGTTTGACTTCACTTTCTCCTACTGGAGACTCTGGTTGGCTATAGATAAAAGAACTGCTGGTTTGTTTTCCTGTGAATGATTGCATCTGATGAGGCAGGCATGCATAGAAAGGACTTGGGAGATCAAAGTTATCATTTCAGGAGCGAATGGATAGGAAATAAAATCTCTAGGGGGGGATTTTCTGACCTGCTCTGCTGCTTTACTCTTAAGCATTCTAACTCTGTAGATACTATAAATTCTCTTAGAGAAAGAAAAAACAAAAAAGCCAAGAACTATTTATTGATAATGATTGCCTATGCTTCTATCTATGATGTTTTTACTCAAATGTAGTTTTTGGTGATCTTTGCTTCTTTTTCTTCTTCTTCTTTTTTGAGTTAGAGTCGCACTCTGTCACCCAGACTGGAGTGCAGTGGCACACTCCTGGCCACCGCAGCCTCGACCTGCTGGGCTCCGGCGATCCTTCCACCTCAGCCTTCCAAGTAGCTGGAACTACAGGTGCATGCTACCACGCCCGGCTAATTTTTGATTTATTGTAGAGACGAGGTCTTGCCAAGTTGCCCGGGTGGGTCTCGAACCTGTGGGCTCAGGCAATCCACTCACCTCGGCCTCCCAAAGTGCTGGGATTACAGGCTGAGCCACCGAGCCCGGCGGATTTTTGCTTCTTTAGCTAACAAAAACGTGGTAGGGGAAATGGCTTAAATATCCATCGACAGGTGAGTGAATAAACAGATCGACCACATCTATCCACACAACAGAATACCACTCAGCAGTGAAAAGGAATGTACAGTGTTCTGAGTGGTATTCTGTTGTGTGGATAGATGTAGTCAGGCTCAGTTCATTCTTTTTCAAACACTGAGCAGATCCAATTCATCACTTATGTGCTTAATTTATTGCACAAACACTATTATGGTTGCAGTAATGGAAATTTTAAAATGTAGTGGGGAAGAAAAGAAAAGAAAGGAATGAACAGCTGGTATGCACAACAACACTGCATTTCTCAAAACAAGTATGATGAGTGAAAGAAATCAGACCAGAAAAGGTGCATATTGTTGGATTCTATTTATATAAAATTCTAGAAAGCACAGACTAATGTAATAGTGTGTCAGTGATTGCTTAGGGATGGAGGAGAGGATAGGGAAGGGCAGGAGGGAGGAATGATAAAGTATCAGGAAGAAGGTTTTGGGTAATGGACAGGTTCACTATTTTAATTGTAGTGATGGTTTCATGGGTGTATATATTTGTCAGATTGTCAAAACGTATAAAACTATATACCATAGTCCCCCTTTATCTGTGGCTTGGCTTTCAGCGGTTTCATTTACCTGTGGTCAACTACGGTCTGAAGCATTAAATGGAAAATTCCAGAAATAAACAATTTGTAGGTTTTAAATTGCGTGTCATTCTGAGTAACGTGATGAAATCTCTCATCGTCCTGCTCCATCCCACCTGAGATGTGAGTCCCCTCTTCAGCCAGCATATCCACACTGCATACGCTACTCGCCCATTAGTCGTTGAGTAGCTGTCTGGGTTATCCGATAGAAAACACACAATGTCTATGGGAGTCTATACTCTCTAAGGTTTTAGGCCTCCGATAGGAATCTTGGAGCATATCCACTTTGGATCAGAGGGGACGACTTACTTGAAATACGCAATTTATTGTATGTCAATTATACCTCAATAAGGTTTTTAAAAAATTTCTTTCAAAAAAAGTGGTAGGAAGAGGTCAGAAGTGAGGAAGGTGAGAGAGAGAAGGAAGTCTGTCTAAGAACATATCTATTCAATTCTGTTTTTTTAAAAGTGGTTCTCAAAGAAGGGGGGAGGTTCAGTATGTTCAAAACTTGCAAAATACCTTTCCAGAATGACATTTTCCTGAAAATGTCATTTTCTAGGAAGATAGGAATTGTATTTTTGAGAGGAGCAGCCAGGTTGCAAGCAGATGATTAATTATCACGGAAAATCATTGATGTATCATCGCAATTTCACAGTATTTCTTGCAGTTAAAATAAAGCTCCTTCATATCTCTCACAAAGGTATTGTAAAGCTTTAATTGATTTGTGTTGGTAAAAACCCTTGGTTACTGTCATGGAGAGTAATTGAATTAAGTATTAAAATATGAACATATAACTTTTGGTATTGTTTTGATATTTGTTTTTCTTTATAATAAATATTGGAGGGTGTCAGCTAGGCTAACACATTATTAAACCAGGGGCGACTCTGACCCTAGGGGCTTGCAGATCTGTTGATTTAATGTTAAATTATAGAATCCAGAGAACTGTTTAAAGAAACTCATGTAGCTATTTCTACTACTGGATCATCTTACAAATACCACTTGCCCCTTCATTAAAATGTAGTAATGATATATGCAGGGTGAACTAAGGAATATAAATCTTCAGGCTTACTCGTATTTTTTCTTTTATGAGAAAGTGAATATTTTTTGCCTTCTTTTGAGAAGAGTAACTTGATATTAACTCAGCACAACATAAGGAAATACAATAAAAATATAAGTGACAATATTAATCAGTAGGGCAATACAGACTTATGGAGAGGCAGAAAAACTGAGGGTTTTTCTGGAAGATGTTTGAGCCACTGGCTGTATCAAAAGTAACAGACACAGCATATAGCATAACAGTGACAGTGATTATTCTTAAGCATTACTCGGTGACAGTCCACACACACTAGGTCTTCAGTGACTTTTAGATATTATTATTCATAATTTCAGAAGTGAAACTTGAGACAGTAACTTGACACCCAGTAAGAGAGTCTAGAGATCACAGTCCTTCACTATTTGCAAAGCAGAAATAAAAAAGATGTTCCTATGTTATCTCCATTCCAACCAATATAATCAGACATAATTGTGGAGAAAACTCATCCAAGAAAGTGTTGATTATTGGGTAGAAACAAGACTATTCTTTTTTTTTTTTTTGAGTCGGAGTCTCACTCCATTGCCTACGCTGGAGTGCAGTGGCATGGTCACGACCACCCCAACATGCACCTGCTGGGCTCCAGCGATCCTTCCACCTCAGCCTTCCAAGTAGCCAGAACAACAGGCGCCGCCCAGCTAATTTTTGATTTATTGTAGAGACGACGTCTCGCCAAACTGCCCAGGCTAATCTCGAACCCTCGGGCTCAGGCAATCCATTCACATCGGCCTCCCAAAGTGCTGAGATTATGGGCAAGACTATTCTTTAGAGATAAATATCTTAAGAAGGACCCTTTGCTATAGAGCTGTACACTGGTGATCCACAGAAAAGTGGATAATGATTTCCACGTTTTGGGATGGGAATGGTATTATGAGGCAGGTACAGAAATGCAATTCATTATGGTTACCTGTAAAGAACTCTGAAATTTATAAGGCTGGATAGAACACAGTAGTCACTAGCCACATATGGCTATTTAAATTTAAATGTAAGTTAATTAAAATTAAAAATGGATTTCCTCAATTGCACTAGCCACATGTCAAGTGCACAGTATATTCATGCAGTTGGTGGCCCCCATAAAGGACCATGCAATATAGAACATACCATCATCACCGAGAGCTCTAGTGAGCGGTATTGGGTTAGAATGAGGTAGATGCCAATATAAGGATGCCAAGTGAGGAACTCTGCATTTGAGAACGGCGGTGTTCCTTGGTTACCAAGGGGCCATGTCATTCAACCTCCAAAGAGACCTTGGTCCATACTCTTCCAGCCTGACTTTCAATAAATAACCTAGAGTTAAAGTGCTCTTTATGCCCTCATGCCCTCTGAGACCTCAAAAACTAAATGTGTGTTTTCCATAAAATATTAAATCAAGAGAAATTAAGACAGCACAACTTAATGTGAAATAAAGTTCATATACTCCTGTTTAAACACAGATTAGAATTTCTGTCAGAACAATGCCAGTGAAAAGTTGACATTCTAATTAATATAATTTACATTATAAAGCACTGAATATCTTTATCTTGCTGTTATGAAATGCCCTCTGAAAAAAAATGAAACTCTACTCAACAGGGAATTGAGTACTAAGGGCAGTATTTAAAAACCGGTGTACAAGAGAGGTGGTCAGGGTCACTGGCATTTTTACACACCATCAACCCAGGTCTCTAAAAAGGGATGCAATACACTCATCCCCTGCCACAGTTTTGTCATTCTTTATCATGCACAAAGCTATTTGCATGCAGCAAAAGAATTTTGAGGCTGTATTTCTTGCAATGATATAAAACATGCCACAAAACACCAACACCAAAAACGAAAACATCTTCTCTGGCCCCCTGTCTTCTCCCCCTTTCCATCTCTCCCTTCTCTTTCACACACAACACCACTGAGAACAACAGTTCTGGAACCCTGTGAACTCATACATGGAAGACTCCCACACGGTGTTTATTCAATCCAAATTCTGAGTGTGTAAGAGGGGCAGAAAGTCAACCCCACAGTTGGGTACCCAAGGATTCGTGTTCATTGCCTTTGTCAATTTTATGCCATCAGTGAAAGGAATAAAGATGAGATTCTTAAAGCTTGAATTTTCATTTCCTGTGACAACGTGCTTTTTCTTCATGCTTTATCACACTCCACTACTTGGTTTCCACCCCTTCATAATTGATATCGGCCATTTGAAGCATTCAGTAAAAGCCTCACGAGGTTCATCAAATGTCCCCCAGTCTATAATTCTTGCTTCTAACGTATTCCAAAGCATATTCATCCAAGTGTTTTCCACTTCCCCTCCAAGGTTTTCCCCATGCACAGGGATGACTGTAATAACAGTTGTGTTAATTACATGCTGAAAAACCCACACAGCAGCAAAAATGATGGAGATCATCATTTTAAATATTTTATTAAAATAACCCAGTGTGGAACAGATAAAGTAGACCCTCTTGATAATGAGAGATTCATTAATTTTATAAGAATTCTAGAAAGCTTAGAATGATCATCAAAATTATCTCTTTCATTTTTTTTTTTTTTAAGAAGAGGAAAACCTTCAATTGTCACTTTAAAGAGCAAGGATCTAATAAAATTATTTTCTAAGGTATTTTAAAAATAATTACTTACCCTTGTGGAAAAAGCTTTGAAAGATAGTTTGAAATATGGGGGATTTAGATTTCATAGTATTACTTGAAGTGCCTGTAAACATTCGGCTTCTATACCCTATTAAAACTTGGTCTCATTAGCATATAATAACTTTTGATAAATAAAATTTATATTCTCCATAAACAAACTAGTAGTACATTAAAATCCTTTGATTACAGCAAGAGCAACACAATTTTGCCTACCAAGTGTGTCTCCAGGTACAATTTAAGGCCATCCATCTCTGCTTTAGGGGGAGTCCAATTCTCAGTAGTTTCCATGGCTTCATTTAACCATTGAATGAATTCATCCAGCTTGTTTACAAACCCCTTGTGAGAGGAAAGAGAAGAGAGAAAAAGGGCAAGAACAGCATGTTAGTCAGCTATCTTTTTAAAGTTAATCTTAAAAATTCTTGCAAATTCATTCATGATGAAACTGATACCACTGCACTCTCATCCTTAGTTCCATCTTTGCTGTGATAAAATTTCCACTATTTCTCACCCTGAAGTCTATCAAAACGGAAAAAAAAAATTCAATACCTCCTTCCGTTTTTTTGTAGGAACACTTTCCTGGCAAATTTGAATTGGATTACGGGGTGTTACTGTACAGGTGTCCTCAAAATATCAAAACATTTCTGGTGTCTGACAAACATCCCCTTGCCAAAAGAATCAGGTCAGGTCTGCTGGGAACCCTCGTTGGCTTTGCGGGGATAAAAGCTTTCCTGTAAAAATAGTGTTCTTTACTCAGAAGCCTGTGGAGTTCAGTTGCCATCAGTGAACTGGAACTATATTTTAAAATCACATAAGCGTTTCAAGTTACTTGGATGAGTTCAATCCACGGCCCAGATGTCTGTGGCTGAGCCTGGGTGCTAAGAAGCAAGGAAAGGTAGAAGAGGGGGACCGATGAACACACGTAAACACCTGTCTCTGGGTATGTGCGGACATAAAGAAATATCCTTAGCTCGGAAGCACAAATCACAATAATCTTGCAATTTTTCAAATAGTGGTTGTAAAATTTTATTGACCATTTAAAAGAATACATCTGTAGAAACAGAAAATGTTTTGAAAAAAATGAAAGCCCAACTGCAAATGTAAGCGAAAGAAACGAGGCTGGGTTCCCGCTTTCCATGTCTAGGTAAACAGCACCACCTGGAGGTCATAAAGAGCAAGGGCCGGCTTCTACATTTGTACTTAATGGATTGGGTTGCCAACACACTGCTAAACTTAACCCATTCTTCAGATTTGCCTTTTGATTCATTTTAATATTTTTCATGCTTAACTAGGATTTCCTGACACTGAAGTGAGAAGAGGTGAAAATTAATTTTCTTTATCATGCTTCTCAGAAGCTAGGTTTTGTCATCAAGGTTTTTCCTAGATAATATTTTAAAATTCATAATCCCTTAATTCAAGCAATTGGTTTGCCTCAAAAGAACAGTTAGGAAAAAAAGAAAATGGGATTGAGGAGGGTAGTAAAGAAAACACAGACAAACAACACTCCAAAACACGGTCCTGTCTATTAAAGGGGTACAGAGGAGAGAAGTGAGCACAAAGGCACAAAACCATCCCACCATGCTCTGGTGTGTGGCCAATCTGTGTAAAGTTCACTCAGTCTATCACCCCACGTGGCTGTGTAGCATATGTTTTCCCATGTTTGTAGATGCTACCAAAAGCTTCTCCTATTGACAATATCCCTACTCTGCCAAATCTCAGAGGACAATTACCAGAGATACACATCGCAACAAGATTTCACAAAATGCAGAATTCTCCATTTAAATATATTTTGAAGATCTATCCTAATTAGATGGTTTGATTTAAACCACTAAGAAATATCACCTGAAAGACATCTTCATTCGAAACTGAGACCTATACAGTTGCAATGGGCTGAGCTGTGAACCGCCAGGTAGTTGAAAGTGCCTCAGGTCCTAGTCTCCAACCCCAAATGCCATGCTATCATGGAGGATTCCTTTGGTCATCACTTAGAAGAGTTTCTTCTAGGCAAAATGAAATGTGTCCAGTGGAAAAGGTTTTAAGAGTTTCACACACCGGGCTCAGTGGCTCAGCCTGTAATCCCAGCACTTTGGGAGGCCGAGGCGAGTGGAATGCCTGAGTCCACGGGTTCGAGACCCACCTGGGCAAGTTGGCGAGCCCTCGTCTCTACAATAAATCAAAAACTAGCCGGGTGTGGTAGCACACACCTGTAGTTCTGGCTACTTGGAAGGCTGAGGAGGAAGGATCGCCGTAGCCCAACAGGTCGAGGCTGCGGTGGCCGGGAGTGTGCCACTGCACTCCAGTCTGGGCGAAAGAGTGAGACTCCAACTCAAAAAATAAAAATAAAAATAAAAAAGAGTTTCACACAAAGCATTCCCTCACCAAATGCATTTTCTGATAATCCACCAGTATAAACCCTTTCCTAATTTTCCCTTATTTTAACTTCTGAATGCTAAGAACCCATGTCAAATATTTCATGTTGTACTTTCTCATGTATTTAGGGCATCATTTTGTCTGCCCTTTCTCCTTTCCTGCATTTCCATAAATTTAAGAGTTATTTTGCTTTTCATGTCCTCCAAAATACTTGACTCTTTTACCATAGAAATTACATATATTCAAGCTCAATCTTCTCAGTAGAGCCTCCTACCTATTCAAAATATCATTCCCCAAACACTTCTTTCTCATACGTTCCTATCTGACTTGATGTTTAGCATTGATCTCTTCAGATCTGTGCCATACATTTGTAAGCATAAGTAAGGAGTCTATTAGAACTCAAGTCCTAATTCTTGATACTCTCATTTGTTAAATTTTGGCGAAGAATGAAGAGACTTCTTTCTGAATTGTCTGTCATCTATGGGTGGTAATCAGAAAAGCAGAGTCCAGAGGGTTGATAGTTGTGAGATTAAAATAGTATTATATAGTACTTATCATATTAAATAGTATTTACTATGAACTTGGACATGGGTTGTTACATATGTATATATAAATTGGTTTGGAGAGAAAATTAAGCCAGAAAGTAAGTTATTTAGGAAACAACTGGTTAAATCCAAGAAGAAAGATATTTTTGAAATACATTCAGTTATAGACTATTTATAATCTTCTCTCCCATCAAAAACAAACAAAAAATGCGTGTATACGTGTGTGCATGTGTGAATGCATGGTTACCTGTGTGTGTGTATGTGAGTGTGTGTGAATGCATGGTTACCTCCTCATGAAAGGTTAGTCTTTGTTAAAGAGTATTAAACAATGTGTGTCAAATTTCCTAACAGAACCATAATTGCATAGCAGAAATCTGTAAGATGCAGATTAGGCAAAACCAGTGAGTCCTGGGTAAATCTTTCTGGATGATACTTCTGCGTATGTAGCCCAGCCAGACAACAACAAAACAAGGTTATCTGATATAGAAGAAAACAGGGGTCCTTTCAAGGCTGCCCTCTGGGTTTCTTCTGAATTACATCCTGTCCTCACCAATTTTCATTTGGTACACATTTTCCTACCTCTTTTCTTGAGTATACTAAAAAGTTTTAGCAATCACAAGGGAAACCTGAGAAATCCTGGTATTCCTAACTTGTAATAAAAGCTAAGCACCCTTCCCTCTTAAGAAGACCTTAGCTTTCTATCTCTCCTCTTGCTTCTAGGTGTAGCCTCAAGATTATAAACAGCAATCATGAAAGCAAGCGAAACTGGGGCCAACCCAATTCATGATACCTTTGCCTCCTGCTACTTCACCTCACTCAGCTCCTTTGCTTGTGTACTATCACCAGTATTGTGTGTACAGTGGACAGCATGCTGTGTACTATCCCCATATCGTGAGGTGCTCTTCTTAGAAAGACCAAGAAAGCACCACTCAGTACCCAGACCATGTGGCTGTGCGGGAGTATTCATATTTGGACACATACAACAAAGAATTTGATGGACCTTTTCAGAAGCTCCGCTGGAGTCTCTGTGGTGTGAATGAAGGAAAACGAGGCCGACATAAGTAACAGCATAGGGAAATGGAGAACGATACAGCAAAAGTATTTATTCTGAAACACAAGCCAGATCCTGGTAAACAAATATTGGCAATTCACTCATTTATTTAACAGATATGTATTAAGTGCCTACTATGCACAAAGTACACTGCTAGACATGGTTGAGAATACAAAGATAAAATCATTGTGGTAAAAAAATATGAGTAGAATACAAAGTATGTCTAAGCGTTGAATTCAAGCAATTTTGATTGTTGAAAAAAGTTTCACAATAAAGAGTTGGGACACGCCCTCTGGATTTTGTGAAATGTATTCTGTCTATATCCAAATGTATACCTATTCCTAGTGTTGACCTATTTGTATGTGTTTTTCTAATGTTCTGAGTTCACATTTACTTCCCTTGAAAGTCAAAGATGAGTATAAAAATCAGATTTTCTTCATGAAATAATCAAGTGCTGCCACTGCACTACATAAAAAGCACATTTTATGCACATTCAACTCACTGCCACAGGCTAAATTACAAACCTTTGAAAGGCCACGTTTTAGCCTCCATTGTTCAAACTCCTGCCACTGTATCTATTCAGTCCCTTCCCTGTCATTTACTACCACCATTGTCCTTATTGTCCCTTTTTGCACCTTCTTTCATTACTTTTCCCTGCCACCTGGCCAAGCAGTCCAGGGGCACTGGAAGATACCCAGTCCTCCCTGCCCCATCTCATGGCTTAATTGTTTCCTTCTGAGTGCAACCCTTGCCACACTCATATTCCCTACAGCCTCTGGGAGTCTGTAAACCTTGACTGGCACCAAGCCAGGATTTACCCCCGGGGGAAATCTCGTCATCCAATTTGGGAGAAAATGGAACAGCGGTTGGCCCTGCTACCACTAGTTGGCAGCAAATCACCCACTTTCAAATCATTGCATTCTGAAAGCTCCTTCATGGGGTACCTTTTTAAAAACTTGTCTTTACGCTTTCCAAAGCGTCAATCTCTTTGTAGACGAAGAGTCACAGTGAAAGGGCATGCCAGCATACATTGCTGGTTTGTGAGAAATAATTTGCTAGGACTCTCAACTGGCTAAAATATATTTGAAGATTATTGTCATAGTGAACATTGACAGTCAAATCTTACAAATAGCTACATTCTCGTGACAAGTTAAGAATATTCATTTTTTAAAAAACATATTGTTACCATTTCTCCACTACAACAAGCATGGTTTGGTTATATATAAGCTGTAAGGGTGATTACCCTTGCCCTCTGGCAAGGCCATTGTAGGCAGCTAGAATAAAAACAAGGGTCTTCCTTGTGTCCGCTGTGGGACCAGAGAACAGCAACACAGTGAGAAGTGAGATATGGTCCCTGCCTTATAGAGCTGAAAGTCTAGGAGTGATTTTTTTTAATGGGATGACATGATTTTAGAACAAAATGAAATTGAAAACTATTTCTCTACAAGGGGAAGGGGAAGTACTCAGCAGGAAGTAGGTGCTGTGTTGAAACCACAACTCTGAGAGGTGGTACTGATTATGGTCATTCGACAGAGAGAAAGCAGAGGGTCAGAGAAGGTGAGTCACTTGGAATTTGAACCCAGATCTCATTCCAAAGTCTGGTCTTCCCACAGCAGTACTCCGCCTCTCGAAACAGCACTTCTAGAGACCCAAGCGAAAGAGAAGCAGTATTTCTTCATCCTATAGTCTTGGGACTGGGATAAGATTCCTTAAGTTCTAAGCCTTTCCTCTTTTACATTTACTATTTTTTGTTATTTTTTAAAGAAGGGATTTGTGATGAAGTTAAGTACTTAACAAAAAACACAGTTTTTTAGCAAGCGAAGATCACTGTAAAGTTCATTTCTAACTTAGAGGAAATTTAAACGAAAAATTTAGGAGGGTTACATGCTTGAGTGAGTCCATTCTACCAGTGCCTCAGCTACAGATGAGCTTGACTTCGTTTAATCAGAGATGGCCCTTGGTTCTCAAAAAGCTGTTTAGCCACTCCCTAAACTGCTAATTTCCTTTTGGTGTTTGCTGTTTGGGTGTATTAAGGGAACATGTGTGTATTCACCCACAGAAGAATTCACATTTCTCAGTGGACAGAGAAATCAGGTGTGATATCTGATCCAGTCTAGATCGAGTTAGCTGACTCCACACAGAGACATGCTAAAGAGCATCAAAAAGTGAGTTAGTTTCACTATATTTAGTTTTTAAAAATTGGTCGGCCTCTGCTGTTGAAGATTCTCATCTGGCCAATTCTAGCTGAAATAATAAATAATCCTCAGATGGCACTCACTATGTGCCAGGACATGTTTTATATAGAGATCATTTAAGCCTCATAATGGCCCCGGAAAGTAAGTACTATTGTTACCCCATTTTACAAATGAGAAGAATGAGGCCCAAGAGGTAAGAAAACCTGGCCGATACCCATGGCTAGAAAATGGTGAACTCAGTGCCTGAATCTTGAAAGCTTCACTGGCATCTCATGAAATCATGGAAGGTCAGCTGAATTAACAGCTTGTCTATGTCCCTGGCAGTAATCAGAAGTGGAAAACATTTAATTGAGAATTAACTGTGGAAGGCAAGGAAGAGTATATTAAAAGAGGAAAAACAAAACGTTCATCGTGAACCAGTATGAATAACGTTAAGAGAAAGTTTCTACAGCCATACAAAACTGAATTTGACTCCAGGCATGAACTAAATAAGCTATTTAATGCCTCTGAACCTCAGTCTCTTCATCTATAAGACAGAGACAGTAATATTCATTTATTCATATTCATTTCAGTTATGTGAGGACTATAAGAAAAAAAAAATATTTTAGGCCTGACATAAAATAAGGGCTGGATTAACGATTTTTTAAAAAAAAATCATTCTTATTCAATACATTCTGATTTGATTTTTTAATCTTATTCACTCACAAATTTTTGATTATTCACTGGACTATATGACACAGGGGAGATGGATGAGAAAAGTCCCCCATGGTTACAATATAAGAAATGGCAGTGAGAGGAGAACCTATTCAGTATATGGTGCTGGGAAAACTGACTGACCACATACAGAAGATTGAAACAGGACCCCCTACCTATCACCATACACAAAAATTAACTCTAAGTGGATCAAAGATCTAAACGTAAAACTTCAAACTATAAGAATCTTAGAAAATGCAGGAGACACCCTTATGGAAATTGGAACCCTAAAGGCCAATACCTTAAGAAATAAGATAGACAAGTGGGACCTCATCAAACTAATGAGTTTCTGCAAAGCAAAAGAAACCATCAAGGGAGCAGGGAGACAGCCCACAGAATGGGAAAAAAGATTTTCTAACTGTATATCTGACCAAGGCCTAACATCTAGGATCTACAAGGAACTCAAATGTGCCAAAAGGAAAAAAAAACAAACAGCCCCTTTAAAAAGTGGGCAAAAGACATGAATAGACACTTCTCAGAAGAAGATATATGGGCCGCCAACAGACACATGAAAAAGTGCTCAGCTTCACTCATTATCAGAGAAATGCAAATCAAAACCACACTGACTGAGCCCGCGGGTTCGAGACCCACCTGGGCAACTTGGTGAGACCTCATCTCTACAACAAATCAAAAAAATTAGCCAGGAGTGGTAGCATGAGCCTGTAGTTCCAGCTACTTGGAAGGTTGAGGTGGAAGGATCACCAGAGCCCAGTAGGTCGAGGTTGCGGTGGCCGGGAACGGCCACTGCATTCCAGTCTGGGCGACAGAGTGAGACTCCAACTCAAAAAAAACAAAACCACACTGAGATACCACCTAACTCCAGTAGAATGGTCATCATTAATAAAACAAATAACAACAGATGCTGGTGAAGATGTGGAGAAAAAGGAACGCTTCTATACTACTGATGGGAATGCAAACTAATGCAACCTCTCTCAAAGACAGTGTGGTGAAATTGACCTTCCATATGACCCAGCAATTCCCCTATTGGGAATATACCCAGAAGAACTCAAATCATTCCACAGAAAAGATACCTGCACACGTATGTTTGTTGCAGCTCTATTCACAATAGCAAAAACATGGAACCAACCATGTTGCCCATTGAAGCTGGACTGGATAAAGAAAATGTGGTACATAAACACAATGGAATATTTTGCAGCCATAAAGGACAAATATATGGACTTCGCAGCAACTTGGATGGATTTGGAGTAGATCATACTCAGTGATCTATCACAGAAACAAAGAACAGAGTACCATATGCTCTCATTCATAAGCGGACCTTGAACAATTATAATACTATAAGAAAGGGATTGGCAGTAGTAGGAAACTGTCAGGGGAGGTGTGGTGGAATTGGCAGTTGAGGGAAACTGCTAGGGGAGGGAAGGGCATACCTCATCAACAAGGGTACCTGCATAATCAGTGTTTGTATACCTACCCCTGAATTGTACCCCACATCTTTATAATAAAAAAAGAGGTGGCAGCAACTGTTCTGGACATTCAGAAGAGGCAGTCATGGCTTCTGCCATGAGGCAGAAGTGGAGGAGGCAGAGGGGGCAGCATCTGAAACTGCAGGCTAGCAAGACTTCCACCCCCTCCCCTCCACCAGTGGATCTGGAGGAGATCCTATTTCTCTATTAGTCATCACAAGTTTAAGAATAATCTGACTTGAGATTCAAAACAGACCACATTCTTTGAAGTCTATCTTTACATTAGCAATGGGGCTACCAAAGAGTCACAGTTAAAGGACTTTATAATCCTCTAGCCCAGCTGTCCCCAGCCTTTTGGGCATCAGAGAATGGTTTCGTGGAAAATAATTTTTCCGTGGATGTTGGGGGTGGGAGGGATGATTTGGGGATGATTCAAACACCTAACATTTATTGTGCACTTTATTTCTATTATTATTACATTGTAATATATAATGAAATAATTATACAACTCACCATTAAAAAAAGAGGCCAGATAGGAGTGGTAAATAAACTAATGGGCGGGTTACACATAGACTAAAGTAAGTGTCAGATTCTGACTTAAGGCCTGCCACCAGATGCAGCTGTACAGTTGAAGTACATCATCTCACTTGCCACTCCCCATAGGGTTTTGATATGAGTTTGCAAGCAACTGATTTATTATGGTCTCTGTGCAGTCAAACCTCACTGCTAATGTTAATCTGTATTTGCAGCAGCTCCCCAGCACTAGCATCACTACCTCAGCTCCACCTCAGATCATGAGGCATTAGATTCTCACAAGAGTACACGACCAAGATCCTTTACATGCACAGTTCACAATAGGGTTCGCACTCCTATGAGAATCTAATGCTGCCACTGATCGGACAGGAGGAAGAGCTCAGGCGGTAATGCAAGCAATGGGAGACGGCTGTAAATACAGACGAAGCTTTGCTTGCTCATCTGCCACTCACCTCCTGCTGTGCCTCCTGGTTCCTAACAGGCCACTATCTGTGGTCCGGGGCTTGGGGACTCCTGCTCTAGCCCACAGTAAAGCTTTATTTAGGCTTTAACAACTAGTAAAATTAGAACTTCATTTAGCAGCAAATTTATTCATTGAGATTGTATGTATATATATATACATACATGTATACATACTAACATACATGTACTCTTCTATTTTTGCACATAATTCTTATACACATAGTTCCTACACAAAATATCTAATTTAGTTTTTTGTATAATAGCACTCAAATGCAATTTACCCTTTCCAACTACCTATCTGCATACTTAATGCACCACCAAAACCCAGAGGCTCAAAATAAAGTGCTAGAGGGTTAAAAGTCATGCTTTGGACTCTACTGCCTCACTCATTAATCCACATTTCCTTCCTACAAAATCTGACACAGTACAAGGAATTGACAGAAAAGAAGAGATGGTGTGTGTTCTTTTAGAACAAAAATTGAAGAGAAAATAAAATGGTTTCAGGCAGTGTTAACTCTGATGACACCAAAAACCTCAAATACTGAAATGCCTTATGAAATATTTAACTTCTTTTCTAAAGGTTGAAGGAAATGGCTTTAGAATATAAAAATATTTCTGATAAAATTGTTCCAGAATAAAGGTAAAAGACAGCCAGTAGGAAAGAGAGCAAAAAAGGCACAGAATGGTAGTATTAAAAACTGAGCAGGTAAGAAGTTCTACTCTGAACTCAGTATCATGTAGAAGGAATAAGCTGAGCTGAATCTACAGTTTCTTCAGATACTATTGATGGTGGTTTCAACTGGGAAAAGAAGTGCCCAGAAAGATTCCTGACTCTCATGATGGGAAAGGGTTTCCTCCAACAAATCTAGAGGTGTTGAGCTCTGTGGCTCCCTAAAAGTTTATAAAAAGAAATTATCAATGATGCTAAGGAAAAAGCAAGATTGGAATGCATATCATCAAAGTCTAATAAAAAAACAGTATGACATTAAAATTTGGAAATAAAGCAAAACAAATAATAGGTTAATATAATATTAATTGAACACTTACTATGCACCAGAAACTTATTTTGTCCTTAAGACAACCTCGAAACAGAAGATTCCCACACTCTTCACTTTATAGGGAGGAAACTGAAACACAAACAAACTCAGATACCTACGGCTGTCAGAAGTGGGACTAGGGATACTCCCAGGTGGTCTGAGTACCCCAGAGCTTTTCCAAAAAGCTATGGAAACTCATCATACTGACTCCCTCTAGATCAGCCCTTGTCTCAAGCACCCCCAATCTGCCAAAGGCACTGGATGAGCAGATCAGATCATCTTTATCTTCCTTTAAGTCCCAAATGAGGACCTGAGAAGCTCATACCTTAGAATTTAGGATTATGATAGTTTGGTGGTTTAGTTGTTGGTTTTTCATAATTGGAATTATAAATAACAATACTCAACATTTGGGTATTGCCTACCAGCTATTCTAATAACTTATGAAGTTATTGAACAGTCACAAATGTCCTCATTGTGCAAATGAAGAGGCTAAGGCATAGAGGAGTTACGCAATTTATTCAAGGTCATAAAGCCATTAAGTAGTTATTAAATAGTTTCATTCCAGAGTCCAAGCTCTGGACTACTATGCCATACTCTCTCCTTCTAACCACACTTGCTCCAACAAGGTCCACAGAAAGAAAATAAAGAACAGAAACATTCTCTGATGCTCATTTTTATTTTCCAAGCCTCTATGAGAATCCCAGCCCTTGTCATATAACTCAACTGTTCCTAACATAGCCCTGTGTTAGACCATTCTGTGCTCTCTCTTTTTAGCCCGCCCTTTCTTTCTTCTTTCCTTCCTTCCTTCCTTCCTTCCATCTTCCTTTCCTCCCTCCCTCCCTCCTTCCTTCCTTTTTTCCTTCCTTTGCTAATGCACTGTCTTCAAAATAAATCTCTTCTCTTTCTTTCTTAACTGCCATTTCTCTTTTGCCTTTTTCTTCTCTTCCCCCTTCTCCTAGTCCCTCCCCTCCCCTGTTTTCCCTCCTCTCTTTTCCCTCTCCTCCTTTTCTCTAATCTTTTCTCCCCCTGCTCATTCCTTCTCTCTTTTCTCTACAGCTTAAAGTCCCCCCCAGCCTTGTTGGGGCTAATCAATCACTTTTAATAAACAACATTCCTGGACTTGTTCATGAAGTTTTAATGAAAAGGGCTGGCTCCTTGACAGTGAAGTGCAGAGCTGAAAATGTTATAATCCTGTGTTTAAATTAGCTCTAAATACTTTCCTGATTAGTAAGACCTCCTTGCAAATCAAATATCTGAAACAGGAATGCACGTGACTAGATGGAAATGTTTGTAGAATGCTAAAGTTATTCAAAAGATTACATGTGATTGTTCAGTGATTATTTATCTAAATATTCTAAATTTTCTCAAGGAAACATACACTTCTTTAGTAAGAACAAAATCATTTTTTTTTTAAGTGGAATTCCAAGTGGAGAGTTCATCATACCCAATGACCAAGAAAATGCTATAGCCAAGTTTCTACCATAAAACTTCAGGACAGCAAGTCAGTAAAGGGCAATAACTCAACCAATGCATTATTATTAGAGCCAAGAAGATGAAAAATAGTAGTTTCTAAATGCATCCACTTGGAAAGGAGCAAAGGAGAAGAATTTCCATAGAGATCAGAAGATTTCTTTCTTTCTTGACCCAATCTTCCAAAGGCTTTTAGAATCCCTCCAGTCCAAATCCCTCTCCATTCTACAGATGAGAAAACAAATTTGAAAAGGCTAAATACTGAACTGATAACACACACCAGTAGGTAGCTGAGCCAGAAGAAGAACTTAGATGTTGTGTCCTCAAGTATAGAGATCTAACTGTTCATTTTAAAGTTTTCGTAGACATCCTGTAGACAAGATTTCTGGAGATCAAAGAAAGGAGGTAGAACTAGAGAGTTTTAAGAATAGTGTAAAATTTTAGAATGCTATTGGCTTAATCAGTTGTGTATACTATCTGGTTTTATAACTGTATATACTCTACCTATTGGGTAGCATTAGGCCAGATGAAGTAAGGATAAAATTGTCTTTTTTGTTCAAACTCCATGTGTGTGAGCATACAACAGACACATATGTGTATTAGGTCTTTTATTCAAAAAATATTTATTGAGAGTTTACTAGGTATCAGAAATTGTGTTAGGGCCTTGAGATTCATATATAAATGATCTAGATTCCTTTCTTAAAGAGTTCAGAACAGTTCAGAGTAGATATAAGTGAGATAAGTATGATAATATAGATGAGTGGTTCTCAAACTTTTTGTCTCAATACTCCTTTAGACTATTAAGAATTATTGAGAGCACCAAAGTGTTTTGACTTCTTTGGGTTATATGTAGCGAAACTCATCTTAGCAATTTAAAAAATATGTACTAATTAATTAAAAATAACAATAATATTCTATTATGTATTCATATAACTAATACATTGTTATGAAAAATAACTGTTTTCAAATATAGGAAAAAAAGTGGCATTCTTTTAGCTATATGAAAATCTTGTGAATGTCTGGTCTAATAGAAGACAGCTGAATTTCAATTTCTATTTCTGCATTTAATCTATTACAATATCACATGTCATGCAACCTCTGGAAAATTCTACTGTACATAGAATGAGAGTAGAATGGCAAATAACACTTTAGTATTAATATGAAAATAGCCCTGACCCTGTGGTTCCCCTGAAAGGATCTTGAGAACCCCTAGAAGCGCCTGGAACACACTCTGAGAACCTCTTTTGTAGATCCTCTCAAGTACTCAAGAGCCAATGGACAGGCATTTTAACTCAGTCTTGGGGCATCAATGGGGTCTTCTTGGAGGAAATCACAACTAAACAAAACCCTGACAGATAAGTGTGATTCAGAAAAAGAATAGAGGGGACAGAGAGGAGCAGAGAACATTCCTGGCAGATAAAGCCCAAGAGAGAACAGCTTGTTCTGAGAACTTATAGTAGCTGAGCCTGGCTAACACACTGTTGACAAATGGGGAGAAATAAGGCTGGTGGGTCTGGTCAGGAGCCAGGCCACATACAACATGCTCTGGAGTTTGGACTTTATCCTAAGGACAATGGGGTGCTCATTAAGTTTTGAAGCAAGGAAATGAGAGAATCTGAGAGGCATCTTAGAAGACTCACTCGGCCTGTAGTGTGAAGAATGGCTTGCTAGTTCTAAGACTGAGAGCAGAGAAGCCAGTTAGAAGGTTGCTGTGGTACTCTGTGAAGAAGTTGATGAGGCTAAACTAAGGCAACATCAGCGGACATGGAGAGAACATGGCAGGTTATAGAGAGTGCTAGGAGATAGAATGGACAGGATCGACTGGATGTGATGCATGAGAAAGAGGTTAGAATCTGGAATGACTGCCAACTTTCTCTTTTAGCTAGAGATGCCATTCTCTGAAAGAAGAACTAAGAAATTCAGAAGGAGAAGCAGTTTGTAGGAAGATCTCCAACATGATGTGAGATAGGAATTGGTTTCTGAACTTAGCTGAAGTGTCTAATAAGGCAGCCGATTCCATGAGCCTGGAACTCTGGAGCAAGATCTAGTCAGAGAAAGCAACATACAGGTGTGCTGCAGGCCATGGGCATCGATGAGATAACCTAGAAGAGTGTCTGAAGGGCAGACCCACTTGTCTTCCACATTACGAGGCCTGAGAGCGCAATGCACTCACTTGCTTCACTCAGTGTCCTTCAACCTGTTGCCTGTCTCAGTGATTCTTGACACTGGCCATGCCGCAAAATCAACTGTGAAGCTCTTTCAGCATAAGCCAAATTCAGAGAAGAGAAATATCTCCAAAGTCTCTCTGGAATACAAAGATAAAGAGCCAACAGCTGAGCGTAACTGGGAACATTTTAGTGTTGATCTTGGGGGGAAAAGTACTCGCTGCCACTTTGTGGTAAGCTTGCAAGATCTGGTATAACCAGGAGACAGGATGTTCTAATGGGAAGTACTCTGGCCTGGGTTCTACGTGTAAAACGAGGGCACTGAGATGAATGACTTCTCATGTGCTTCTGTTAACATCCGTGGCTCCTGGATACAGAGCTTCCTTCAAAGCCTGAGATGTTCAGCTGACTCACCTTCTCTCCACCAGTTGGATAGGAAATTGATCTTTGGTGTCCTCCACATACCCTCCCAACACCTTTTACTCCACTAACCATATCTATCCTTCAACATCCAGCTCATGTGCACTCTGCCAACAAATCATCCCAATCTATGGCTGCCTTTCCAACACACTTTTTTTAAAAAGCAGTTTATTAGTGAGAAAAAGAGAAGAAGGAAGAAGGAAGATTCATGGCAGAAAGACCTGCCATGGGCAAGTTTCTCAAAGAAGAAAAACCACTTCCAACACACTTTCTTAATCTCTGTATCTTTAGCAGTTGGGGCTTGCGGGACGATTCAAAAAATAACGGAGGCTCTTCTTTTTTGTATCTTAACACACTGCAATGACCCTATCTCCAGTTAAAGAGAATTATTATTTATAAGCTCTGAGAATTTTTATAAACAAATAATTAAAAATATAGTCAGCCCCTCCATAGCGGCAGATTCAGATCTGTAAACTCAACCATTCTCAGATTGAAAATATATTTATAAAATAGACAGTTGCTTCTATGCTAAGCATGTACAGACATTTTTTTCTTGTCATTATTCCCTAAATAATACAAGGGGGGACCTCCTACCAAAAGAACAGGATTATCTTTTGGAGGGTGGGACGCTTGTAGTACATTCGGAATTTGTTCCTCTGGATTACAGGGTCAACCAAAGTTTTTATCTGGAAGTTTAGAGAAGGTTGCGTCATGATTTGTGGAAGAAACACTCTGAGTTGTGGCAAATAGGTGACTGGTTTTCCACCAGGACAATGCACCTGCCCACACTGTGCTGAGTTCAGCAGTTTTGACCAAAAATGGCATGACTCCTGTGCCCCACCCTCCCTATTCATCTGATCTCACTCTGAGTTACTTTTTGTTTGTTTCCCCAGATGAAAAAAGTCCTCAAAGGAAAACATTTTGAAAATTTGGAAGAGGTGAAACAAAAAGTTTTAGCAGAAGTTTTAGCAGAAACTTTTAGCAGAAGCACTAAAAGTCATCAAAATTGGTGAGTTCAAAAACTGTTTTGAGCAGTAGAAAAAGCTCTTGAAAGGTGTATTGCATCAGACGGAGGGTACTTTGAAGGTGACTAAGTTTACACATGTAAGAATAAATACACAAGTTTTTATAAATAAATTCCAGTTTTGGGGGGTACCCCTTGTACAGTATAATAATTACTTAACTATTTACATAGCACTTGCATTATATCAAATATTGTAAATAATCTAGAGATGATTTAAAGTATGCAAGAGGACGTGTGCAGGTTATATGCAAATACTACACTATTTTATATGAGGTACTTGAGCATCACTGATTTTGGTATCTGAGAGGATCCTGGAACCAGTCCTCCACAGATACTGAGGCATAACTATGAATAAATATAACTTATAAATAAATAAGTATATATTACTTATATGGTAATTGTGTGACAATATTATAAACCAGACTGTTGTATGTATTTGTCTGATCACACATTCATAGCATGAATTTCCCTACATAAACTTCCCAAGATGTCAAAGAAGTACATTATCTGAAATTATTGGGTCAATTAAAAAAGAATTATCTCTAACCATGCAAAAATCATCTGCCAAGGCAGGAGGGTCAGAGTCTCACAGAGAAGAAGGTACAGGAACCCAGGGGGGCCATTAAAAATACTAAGAAGGGTTAACCATGTGGATGGCAGTTGTGTAGGAGACCGAAGCTTCATAGAGACCGAGGTGGCTGAAGGTAGGAGGAGAAAACAGGATGGTGGCATTTGATTGCCAAAGCCAGAGTCACGTCTATACAAGGAGCCGCTCACCTCTGACCCTTCTCCCACAGTATTAGTATAACAACTACACTAACAATCACAACAGTTGATATTTATTGAGTGCTTACTACATGCCAGGTGATATTTTGAGTTCTTTATCATTTTGAGTTTTGAGTTCTTTATCATTTTAAGACATCATGACTCTATGTGGTATGTGTGCTTTTTACTTCTCTTTTGCAGAAGAGGGAACTGGAGCATACAGAGAGATCAAGTCACTTGCTCAAAATAGCACAGGTAATAAGTGTAACACAGGTGATAAACTGCCATTTGACTTACACAATACAGCTCCAGAGCCCACATTCTTAGCCAACATGATCCACAACCATCCAGTACCAAAGAACTAATATGTACTGCTCCAGAAATCTCTCACTAGCAAATGTATCTTTTCCTTTGCCATAGAGTTCCATCTATTATTTTTCTGAATATTCATCTTTTTGGTACTGTGAGCAAAGTTATTCTTGGAGTTCTTCCCAGCCACGCTTCCCTTGTATAAAAGTGTGTCTAGAGAGTGAGGTGGGCACAATATGCTTTTTTGTGGACCCTGAATCCTATTAAGAAGACCCTGGTAACAATTCACCAAACAATATAAAACGTAATGCGTTGTAAAGATAGAATAAAGAAAACAATTTCAACGAAATTCTATTTTGAAAGAGTACAAGTAGCTGTCTCTATATTATAGAAAATGAAGAAATAAAGAGTAAAAATATTTTTGTTAATCCAATTTGTCAGTTTTATTTTGGGGCTCAGGTGGGAAAAAAAGGGAGAGGAGAGTATTAGATTGCCAATTGTGATGTTCTCTCTCTCTCTTTCACACATACACATACACACCCACACACACAGACACACACACACACACACACACACACACACACACACACACACACAGCCACACATCCCTTTCTCAAGCAAGTAGTACTAAAAAGTCTCCAGACAAATCCAAAGACATCAAAGGATCACCTATAAGTGACACCTCTCCAGTCTGATTTTTAAAAAGCATTAAAAAAGAACATATTACCAGGTGAAACAGGACCAAAGTGAGGCCCAAACTTTACCTGTACAATGACCATTTGTATACCTAACCCTGAATTGTATTCCACATCTTTAAAATAAAAATTTTTTTAAATGAAAAGACTAACAACTTTCCTTATTCCTAAATAAAACATGAAGGCAAATGGTAAAGTCGTTAGTTTCCTAAAAAGCAATGCACTGAGCCTCATCCACCTGAAGAATGGAGGCATATGGGCCTGATGTTACAGGTCACACACTTCATGAATAAAGTTCCTTATTCATCATACAAAGCCTAAGCCAATCATCTTTACATGACAAGTTCCCTTGCCTTAGAGATGGTCTGACATCATGGGTGACCTTGAAACAGAACCTACACTCTTGAAATGACTATCCCCCCGTATTGTCTGCATAGAGCATAAGCCTTATTGCTGATGGAAAATTTTGAGGCATCACAATAACAGATCCGCCAAGGCAAATGTTTCCAATCTGATTCATTTAGCTGATGTTACTTGCCATAAATTCAGGGTAATCCATATCTAATTCTTACTGGGTTACTCACTTGTTTACTGTCACCATTGGCCCTAGTCTCTTGGTGTCTTATAAAACTCTAGCCAGATCACAAATTCTTCTAGAATGTCTGGCTTTTGTTATATTGCAGTGCTAGGAAAGCAGCATGAATAGTTTCATGCCTCCAAGCTTGCTAATGTCATAGATGTATATTCACTTTCTACTAGAATTTTCCAAGGGGAATTCACCCAGCGTTCCATGGAACATAAAGCCAGCCATGTTGAAGTGATCTATTCCAAGAAATATTTTACAAAGAAGTGGCTGCTTCTCTTAGTTATTCCTCATAATTAGTCTCACATAATATTTCAGAACTGGGAAGTATTTATAGGTCATCCAATTCAATTCCTTTTTCAATTTTTTTTTTTTTTTAAACAGGCTTGTACAATTAAGTTTCCAAGGTCACGATGCCACTTATGGACTGAATTAAGGTTCCTCTTATTCTAGTTACTTCTAATATAGTTGCCACTAGTGCCCTGGATCATAGGAAAAGTCACAATAATGATAAAACTAGTATTTATGTAGGCTTTAGAGTTTACAGTGACCCTTTGCTCTTTGTAATTTCATACAATAATCTGTGCAATGACATAATGAACAATTAATATCTCATTTTAAAGACTAGGAGACTTATACATTTAATTTTAATTTTAATTTTTTGAGTTGGAGTCTCACTCCATCGCCCAGGCTGGAGTGCAGTGGCACACTCACAGCCACCCCAGTGTCGACCTGCTGGGCTCTGGCGATCCTTCTGCCTCAGTCTTCCGAGTAGCCGGAAATACGGGCATGCCCTACCACGCCTGGCTAATTTTTAAAAAAATTTTTATTGTGGAGATGAGGTCTTACTAAGTTGCCTGGGCTGGTCTACAGTAAGCTTTAAGTGACTTATTCAAGTTTTCATAATTAAAAAGAGGGGTTGTGAATTGAACCCAAAGTTCCTACCTTCAAGTCCTATACCCTTGAGTAATTACTAACCTCTCTACATTCCTCTTTTCTCATTGATGAAATTAGAATGTGTCTGCACCAAGGAGGAATTTTTTTTCTTGAGAATTAAGTGGGGTGATGTATTAAATTAATAAATGCCTTAACACTTTGCCTGACATTACAAGGGGGCAATAAATGTCAAGGTTTTGTTTTGTTTTTTAAGTTGTTATCTTTCCAAAACATCTTACCAGCAATACAAAGTTATCACTTTGGGCTTAAGGCTAGAGAATAATTTACCAATGTTGTAAGAGTTATTTTAGTTGAATTAAAAAATGCAACACCAAGTTTATTTCTCTTTTGACTTTCATCATTATAGAAATAACTGCAGTTAGGCACTGTCATTATCTTAATACAATAAGATGCTATTGGATCATAGCCTTTCCGTACCAAGAAAATTACAAAGAACTATTTTCATCCTGATGTTTAAAATGGCAAACAAAAGGGCAGATCATTATTCCTATATATTTCAGAGGCCAAAAACCAAATGCAGTGACTAGAGATAGCCTCACGGTGGTGGTAAATCATCATTGATAACAACTCAAGACCCAGTGAAAGCTCTGCAGAAACCAAACTGAGGCAGAGCTGAAACATTCCTAGCATATTGACAAGGAAGGAATTTGCTTTGGATTCCTATTGTTCTTCTCAACCAACCCTGAGCAATGACCTTGACATGCTGTCTCAACAAATCTATCAGCAATGTTAATTTACAGTTGTTGTTGTTTTTCCTGGCATTGCAACTAATAACATATACACAAAAGATTTTTATTATCCTTAAAAGGAATTTTGTAGCTTTATATTTTAAAATGTTATGTTGATTTAGACTTCTCAAAATAGATTTGGGCCACAGTGCTTGAATATTAAATAACATTTACCTTTCTCCCATTCATCTACTGCGTATATTAATGTTATGCATCCCTTAGAATCATTTGTTAAATTTCTTACATCTCCCATCTCCAAATTTCAGCTTGAAACCTCAACTCTTTTGACTCTCTTCCTATTCCACCCTCTTATTTATAACAGCCACACATTTTTTATCAATTTGTCCCTTATAACATCTCCCACCTTTACCTTTTTCTTTCTTTAGTCAGCTTCAAAACCACAGTTCAGATCCTTTTACCACATGACAGGTATTGCAATAACTCTTAAAATTAGCCTTACAGGACTAGCTCCCAATCTTGACTGCACATTGCAGCAGCTTGAAGAGCCTTAAGATATACCTAACTCCAGAGATTCTGATTTAATTATTCTGGGGTGCAAACTGAGGTTGGGGTTTTTTAAAAGCTCCCAGTGATTACAATGTGCAGCCACAGTTGAGAACTACTACACTAAAGATGTACCCAGAACACTATCGCCAGATTAACCTTAAAACTATCAATTCTCTGAGCCAAAAATTGTAAGCAGTTTCTTATCTTCACAAATATTGCAAATTAGTGACTTGAAGATCAAACTATCACTAATAAATGTTTTATTTAGTCTGTTTAAAAATTGTTCAGATCCAGTATTCAAAGAGTGGGTGATGTCACACAAAACCCAGACTTCCTACTTCTGAATCAACCCAAAAATCAAAAGAAAGACAACAAACAGATAGGAACAACAACTCTATAAGAACCTCATAACAGGGAAAAGCTCTCACACTTCAATAATTATTCTGAATGTGAATGGACGAAATGCACCACTGAAAAGACATAGAATGGCAAAATGGATAAAATATCATGAGGCAACAATATATTGTCTCTAAGAGACTCATCTCACCAGAAAGGACACGCACAGACTCAGAGTAAGAGGATGGGGTCCTCCAGCTGTGTGTGAGCCGCGGGCAGTCTGCAGATCCCACTGGGGCCCTCTGCCGAGACTCACGCCACCGTCGTCCCGCTACCTGCACCCCCTGGACACATCTCTGTTGGTCAGGAACGTGGCCAACGACACCAGGTCTGAAGATTTACGGTGTGAATTTGGTCGTTACAGTCCTATAGTTAATGTGTATGTTCCACTTGATTTCTACACTCGCTGTCCAAGAGGATTTGCTTATGTCCAGTTTGAGGATGTTCGTGATGCTGAAGATGCTTTACATAACTTGGACAGAAAATGGATTTGTGGACGTCAAATTGAAATACAGTTTGCACAGGGGGATCGGAAGACACCGAATCAGATGGAAGCCAAGGAAGGGAGGAATGTCTACAGTTCTCACGCTATGATGATTATGACAGATATAGATGTTCTAGAAGCCGAAGTTATGAAAGAAGGAGATCAAGAAGTCGGTCTTTTGATTACAACTACAGAAGGTCTTATAGTCCTAGAAACAGTAGACCGACTGGAAGACCACGGTGCAGCAGAAGCCATTCCGACAATGATAGATTCAAACACCGAAATCGATCTTTTTCAAGATCTAAATCCAATTCAAGATCACGGTCCAAGTCCCAGCCCAAGAAAGAAATGAAGGCAAAATCACATTCTAGGTCTGCATCTCACACCAAAACTAGAGGCACCTCTAAGACAGATTCCAAAACACATTATAAGTCTGGCTCAAGATATGAAAAGGAATCAAGGAAAAAAGAACCACCTAGATCCAAATCTCAGTCAAGATCACAGTCTAGGTCTAGGTCAAAATCTGGATCAAGGTCTTGGACTAGTCCTAAGTCCAGTGGCCACTGATAGTATAAACCATGATCGTTTTTAGGCATGGATCATTCATTTACTCATAGTTTGGTTTACTTAAATTATCAAGAATTCAATGTTGCAATGATGCTTAAAAAACACTTGTTAGTTTTCCCTGTCCCAGGCAATGGTTATAATTAAAATGATATGCTGTTGAGAAGCCACTCTTAAGAGTCCAGTTTGTTTAATGTTATGGGCAGCTACCAATTTGTGGTGTCTCTGAATATTTTTGTAAAGATTCTCATTTTTTATGTTTGAAGTATTTGGTGAAAAGATGTTGGTTGACCATAATTTGCAACATTGTCTTATTAAAAATAAACTCATATTCATATTTGGTAGAACTGTTAACCCAGAAATGTAGCTTGCTAATAAGATAGAATGATACAAAAGTAAAGTTGTAGCCATAGGTACAACACTGACTGCTCAGACACTTTTAGGTTCAGGGTGGACCTTTATGTCTTGTCACGATGTCTAGGCCCATGATAATCGTTTATTTATGATGCAGTATGGAATAGGTTTTTTGTTAACTCCACTGTCTTGGGAAAAGATGTCAGCTGGGTTACATAGTATTTTCAGGGAGGTTGAGTTTTTGACTGAAACATGGAGACTTCACTGCTTTTCTCTGGTTTGGAACCTAGAAAACATTAGAAAAATTCACCTTAAAATTTGAGCAGGTCGAAATGGCAAAAATAATTTTAAGGGGAAAAGAATTTTCCTCTGTAGTTATCCTAAAATTTAAAGAGCATTATTGACCATAATATTGCTTAGTTTTTTGTTTTATTTTTTTACTGCTCTTAGAAGCTATGTAAATTGTTTCAAAGTAGGTTTTGTGTGTATGTGTGCATGTGTGCACGTGTTCTCATAGTTTAAAAAAACTGAATTTTGATACAGCACTCAGTGTGTGCATTTGTATCAAAATTTGCCTGCCTCTTTATGAGGGAGGCTTACTCTTCACACATTTTATTTAATGTGAGGCAAGCTGAAAGACACTCCACCCAGCGACCACAGAATATACATTCTACTTATCACCACATGGAACATACTCTAAGATTGACTATAACCTTGGCCATAAATCAAGCTTAAACAAATTTCATAAGATTGAAATTTTGCCATGCACTTTCTCAGACCACTGTGGAATAAAAATAAATATCAACACCAACAAAGTTCCCCCAAACCCACAAAGACATGGACACTAAACAGCATGATGCTAAGCAACTCCTGAGTCAACATGAAAATCAAAACAGTTTAAAAGATGTCTGGAAACAAATGAAA
>CAUYQG010162265.1:0-29590 GCA_963574415.1 Tarsius wallacei
TTGACATTCAATAGCAAAGTCACGTTTCCCTGCCTCTTCCCCACCCCTCGCTCCAGCTCTAAGCATCATGAGAGAAGAGAACGGATGAATGCATGGAAGAGGCATAATATATATTTTTTTAATTAAAGAAAAATAGTTATTTAAAGGAGAGGAAGAGCTGGGCTCGGTGGCTCAGCCTGTAATCCCGCCCCTTGGGAGGCTGAGGTGAGTGGATTGCCTGAGCCCGCAGGTTCGAGACCCGCCTGGGCAGGCGAAACCTCATCTCTACAATAAATCAAAAAATTCAGCCGGGCGTGGTAGCGCGCGCCTGTAATTGCTACTACTCGGAAGGCTGAGGCGGAAGGATCGCCGGAGCCCAGCAGGTTGAGGCTGCGGTGGCCAGGAGCGGCCACTGCACTCCAGTCTGGGCGATCGAGTGGGACTCCAACTCAAAAAAATAAATAAATAAATAAAAATAATAAATAAAGGAGAGGAGGATAGCCGGCTTCTCTACTCTATTTAGAGTCATAGTAAATTATATGTGGTTAGTAACCACAGCAATCTCCCTCAGGTCTCTAGGCCTCTGAATATATTGTTTTTCTTGTGTGGGATGCATATTCCTGCTTCTTACTCTCCTTACACATTCCTAAAATCTCAGCTCACATGTTACCACCCCCAGGAAGCCTTTTCTTCCCATGATCTCTCCACCTCTACTCAGACTCAGATGTGTAAAACTGCCTCCTTTGTAACCCAAGTGTAAGTACCCTGCACATATTTCTCTCATAGTCATAAATTCTGTTATTATGTTTCTGTCTTCCTTATTAAATTGTAAGATTCTTCTTGCCAATGACTTTGAATTTCAGCTCTGTTTCCCAGGTGCCTACCTTTGCATAAAGTAAGAAAGAATTTTTAAATAAAAGGGCTTAACATGGGCTGTGGCAAACAGTTCTGTAAGCACTGGTTAAGTATGGAAGACAGGTGAGAGCTCTGACACCTCCTTCATCAAAGATTCTGTGAAATGACTCATCCAATTCTTAAAGCAGATCCAATAGGACACTACCTAGAAACACATTATTAGCCAAAGGTAATTTACTTTACAAATGCCAAAGTAGTGAAATTACATTTCTTTAATATATATGGCAACTTAGATTTTTACCTCTTCAGCAGGTTCCTCTCTCTCTCTTTTTTAAAAACTGGTAGTTTTTAATTATCCTATTACATCCTCATTATTAAAATTTCTGTTTTCAAACTTGCTTTTAACATTTCATGGGGTAAAATTAAAACTGCCTGTTCTGATTCTTAGGCCTTAGTTTGGTAGCTGTATACCTTGCTTCCTTGGATCCTTGGTAATTCTGACACTCTAGTATCATTCATCAAACTCCTTTTTAAAATTTCTCTTGTCCCTCAGCCTCATTCAGATGTTGACCCTTTTATCCCATCTCTACCTTTTCTTTGGTCAGTCTTTTTTTATTGATAATAAAAGCACCATTTTCACTTTTCTTTCTGCTACTGCATAGTTGATATTTGAATTATTTCATCTAAAGCATACATTCATAGTAAAAATGCTATAATAGTAACTTCCCATTCTGAGGCCTTTGAAAGTTTCTTTAAACCAAGTGTCTAAGGATATTTAAATCAACAGATACAGATGTTAGAGATAATTATCAAACAATTGCTAAGATCCACAATAGGAAAGAATAGCTATTTTATGAATTAAAGATCAATTTATACCTTAGGAGTTCAAGCAAAAATAATTTGTTGACTTAAGTAAACTCAGGGCTTGATTTCTTATGTTAGTTTAAATGAAAGTGATGACTAAACTCAGGCCCCTGCTGTGAAAAGCAAGTGTGTGAAATTCAACACTCAGGAGGTCAGAAGAGTGTAATTTACTAATTAAAACACACTAAATAGCTTTAATGAAGTCTGCATACTTTTGAATCAGCTTTGTACATTCAGTTCTACATTTTATAAGTCATCTAATAATTGGATATGTTAATTGCAATCAGATTAATGAATGTAGTTATTGCCTTTTACTTACATATGCTGAATAATATTCAATGCTATAGTTAGAAAGATACTTGCTGTTTCAACAATATATATATTTTTTGGGAGGGGTGTGGATATACTAGGGGTTTTCATACGTCTCTCAGCTGCTGAAGTCAGTATGTGTATAAGAAATACTTCCTGTCACTCAGAGAGCCTTTTTTAAAAGGATATTTATTCAAGAGCTCCATCAAAAAAGAAGTGCATCACCATTACAACAAAGTCTCCTTCCCTGAAATCTTGCCAAGTAACAGTACATATTCAGATAAATGAGCCATTGGATGCTGTCTGTAATAGCAACAGCTGGCACCTCTCAGATAACGCTGAGCTTCCCAGCCCCCATAGATCAGAAAATAGGCAACAACTAAGTCGAATTTTTATAGATTTGAAATCTGCTGAATACCCATTGAAAGAGAGCAAAATGTGCATTAGACCTCGCTAACAAATGCCCAAGGTTCAATCTCTCAAACGGTTTTGCAAACCAACAAAAACAGGAGTGAAAGGGATTATCTCCGTCCTCAAATTTTCAACATGGTCAAAGGGACTGTAAAATCCTTCTGGTGAGCAAGCCAGGTTTAATGGTCGAGAACAAATGCTTCTTTAGTCACAGGGCAAGCCTTTTGGATTTGTTGTAATTTCCTGTTAGGGACAGCAAAGGCTGTACACACCCTCCACTCCTACCCTGCCCTCATTTTCAGCACTCTTTCCCATACTGTTTTTCCTTCCTTTTTTCTTTCCATTTTTTTTTTCTAGTAGAAATCTAAGTATACCGCAGGGTCTCCTGGAGACTGAATATTGAGGGCATGAGGGCCATACTGTGATCTGTTCACCACAATTCTGCACATGAGCCCACTCTCTAGAGAAGTAAATATGTACTCAAACTGCTAACTGTAAACATAATTGGTGACTAGTGGAAGGTTGAACGGAGCGCTAACAACAGCTCATTAAGGGCTGAATAGATGATCTTATGCAATCAGTTGCTCTGTGGCTGTACCCCAGTGTCCCAGCATAGCAGTAGGCCTCCTATTATATAGTCTTTTCATAGCCTGTGCCATTTTCTCTATTGACTTCTGTGATTGCAGATAGCAGAGAGTAGGTGCTGTTGTCCAAAATCAGTAGTTTGTTAAATGCAAACTACTGACATTCTTTTGAAACATAGTGGAGACTATTGTCCAATATTGTTACTCATTTATTCTGAGTCTGGAATAGACCCCTCTCTGTTTACGGATCACATGTTAAATTACTCTGACAGATGCATTTTAAAAAGCAAGTAAATTTAGTCTTTGCGATTACATGGAACAAAGATGTTGGATGGCTTATCATTAGCTTCTGGTGTCATTAACTCACCGGAACTCATATATCCATGAATTTCCCACAGGGCTAGAAACTGCCTTGAACTTATTGGGGGTTCAATATCTACTTCTTGATCACTGGTTTGTGCCCCCAAACAACTCCTTTTATTTGTAATTGAGTATGACTATAAAAGTATTATGGCCAATGTCTTTTATGTTGTAGCAACAGGTAGAGTTTTTACTTCAAAATATAGAAAAATGAAGGTAAATTTTTTGCATTTTCTTATTCTTTTTTTTTTTTTTTCGAGTTGGAGTCTCACTCTGTCGCCCAGACTGGAGTGCAGTGGCCGCTCCCGGCCACCGCAGCCTCGACCTGCTGGGCTCCAGCGATCCTTCCGCCTCAGCCTTCCGAGTAGCCGGAATTACAGGCACGCGCTACCACGCCCGGCTAATTGTTTTTATTTATTGTAGAGATGAGGTCTCGCCAAGTTGCCCAGGCGAGTCTCGAACCCGCGGGCTCAGGCAATCCACTCACCTCACCACTCGCCTCCCAAAGCGTGGAATTACAGGCTGAGCCACCGAGCCTGGCTTGTATATTTCAAAATAACTAAAAAGAGTGAAATTGGAATGTTCCCAACAAAGAAGTGATAAATGTTTGAGGTAATGAATATCCCAATTACAACCATTTTAATCATTATACATTATATGCTTGTATCAAAATGTCACATGTACCCCATAAATATGTTACTATTATATAGCCATAATAATCAAAAATAATTTTCTTAGATGTTGCAATCCCCTAATGACAAATGATGTAAAACTTTTATTTTTTTATTTTTTTGAGTTGGTGTCTCAGGCAATGCTTCTGCCTCAGCCTTCCAGGTAGCTGGGGCTGCAGGTGCTGCCACACCTGGCTAATTTTTTTGTAGAGATTAGGTCTTGCTATGTTACCTAGGCTGGTCTTGAACTCCTGGGCTCAAGCAGTCTTCTCACCTCAGCCTTCTAATTGAATTCTTGTACCCATTAGCCTCTCTTTACCGTCCACTGAAAAATTAAAACAACGAGATACCACTACTATGTATTAAAATGGCCACAATCCAGAACACTGCCAACACCATATGCTCCCAGAATGTGAAGCATTAGAAACTCTCATTTACTGATGATGGGAAGACAAACTGGCACAACCACTTGGGAAAACATGTGGCATTTTCTTGCAAAACTAAACATCCTCTTGCCATATTATCAAGCAACCTGCTCCATGGTATTTACCCAAATGAGTTGAAAACTTATGTCCATATAGGAACGTGCACATGGATGTTGACAGTAGCTTTATTCCTCAGTTCATTCTATTAAAAAAAGGTACTTGCACATGCATGTTTATTGCAACATTATTCACAACAGCAAAAACGTGGAACCAACCGTGCTGCCCATAGAAAGTGGGCCGGATTTTTTTTAAATGTGGTACATATACACGATGGGATATTATGCAGCCATAAAGAAAAAATTATGAACTTCACAGCAACTTGGACGGATTTAGAGTTTATCATACTCAGTGATCTATCACAGATCTATAATTCTAACTATGGAGACAGTGTAAAAAATATCAGTGGTTCTAGGGATTGGGAGGAGGGGTGATTAATAGAGGATTTTTTTAAAAAACTTTGTTTCTTACAGCAGTTTTAGATTCACAGCAAAGTTGATAGGAAGGTACAGAAATATCCCACATATTTCTGACACAGGTATAGCCTCCCCAGTTACCAACATCCCCACCAGTATGTTACAACTGATGACCCTACAATGGCACATCATTATCACCCAAAATCCATAGTTTACATTAGGGGTCACTCTTGGTGTCCATTCTGTGGATTTGGACAAATACATGATGACATGCATCCAGCCACTAGTATCACACAGAGTCATTTTACTGTCCTAAAAAATCTTCCGTGTCCCACTCTCATTCTTCCCTCCCTCCTTAATCCCTGGCAATCACTGATCTCTTGACTCCCTCAGTTGTTTTGCCTTTTCCAGAATGTCATAGACTTTGAATAATACAGCATGTAACCTTTTCAGATTGGCTTCTTTCACTTAGTAATATGCATCTAAGGGTCATATTTAATATGAATGTACCATAGTATAATTATCCATAAACTATTCGTATGTATTCTACTGTGTTCTATTGAAGGATATCTTGGTTGCTCGAAAGCTTCTCTAAATATCCGTGTGCAGGTTTTTGTGCAGACCTTAGTTTTCCAAGTGTGGTCTGGGGTCAGCGCATCAGCATCTCCTAGGAGCCTGTTAGAAATTCAGAGTCCCAGGCCACACCACAGACCTGCTGAATCAGAACCTACATTTTAACAAGACCCTTGGGTGACTTATAAAGTTTGAGATGCATTGACATGGCCACTGTCATCAACTTGATTTCAGCCTATGAGAACACATGGGAGAGAAACAAAATTGTCTTTGGTAGAGTTTGAGATAGGAAGACAAGCAGCATTGTGGTTAACAATAATGAACTTTACACTTTTGAAATCACTTCTCAGTTTCTTCATCCACAGTTTTTCCCAACTGAGATATCCTTCTCTCTTCATGTGTCAAGTTCTTGCTAAGAAGGTATTCATTATCTCTGGGAACTAACCATATAGCAGGCTCAGTGCTAGACACCAGGCATAGACCCTTCTCTTAAGCATGCAAAAAATAAATAAAATAAAAAGTCAACAGGAAATGACAGATTGTCTGCCTTCTATATAAGATTAAATGCTACAAGGGGAGCAAGCTCAGGGGCTCTTCTGGAAGGTTAGAAGGTGGTGGGGAGAAGACCGAGAACCAACACTTGCTCAGCATCCACCAGAAACCAGGCACTCCAGCTCACCTTTATCCACGTCCCTCCTGCTTGTGAAATATGCTATATAATTCTGCGTCATACAACTGCCATGGCCTTTCAGGTCATAGGCCCTGAGGAATCTGAACAATGATTGAGAGGGAATCTCATTTTCCAAGGGATGGGCAGAAAGGGATGGGGGTTACTCTCATCTAGTTCCAAAGGCTCAGGGAACTACTATTTTACTGGGTTGTAAATTGTAAATGAGACTTCTTAATGCTGAGCTGGAACATGAGTTTTCTTCTCATTTTTCAATTATGAATAAATGTGTGTTAATGAAACAAATCATTCTGCTGAGGACTCAGAAGAACACACAATAGAGGGAAAAGGTATTTTTTTTAAATGTAAATCTAATCTCATGACTCCTCCACTTGAAACCTTTCAATACATGGAACCAACCCATGCTGCTCATCAAAACTATTGGATAAAACAAATGTGGTACATATGCACGATGGAATATTACACAGCCATAAAGAAGAACAAAATTATGGACTTCGCAGCAACTTGGATGGATTTAGAGTCTGTCATACTCAGTGATCTATCACAGAAACAAAGAACTGAGTACCATATGTTCATACTCATAAGCGGACCCTGAACATTTACCGTAACACAATAAGAAAGGGATTGGCAGTAGCAGGACACTGGCAGATGAGGGGATGGGGGCACATAACATCAACAAGGGTACCTAATCTCAAACCAGGTAAAGTGGGAACCAAAGGGAGGCTCAAACTTTATCTGTACGATGGCCACTTGCATATCTCATCTGAATTGTACTCCACATTTTAAAATAATAAATAATAAACTTTAGATAACATCCCAACGCTCTCAAGTTATAATAAGGATTTGGGTCTTTTGTCTGCAAGTCCCACTCAGGGACTTGCAGACAAAAGCTTTATCCTTACTAGCTTGTCATCCTTACTAGCTTTATCTCTTCCACTTTTTTTTAAAATTCCAGCTCCACTCGCTTTTCTTCTGTTCTCTCTTAAATCCCATGCTTCCTCCTGCTACAGGGCCTTTGTACAAGGTCTTTCTTCTTGATCTCCTTATCTGAAAAATTCCTGATCACCTTCAGAACACAGTGGAAACATCCTTTCTTCAAGGAAAGTACCCTCATTTCCCAGGCCAGGTACTGATCCCTTACCATGCTCTCTCAGCACTACATATCCTTCCCTCAAAATATTTACCACATTTGTAACTGAACAATCCTATGACTATTTGGAAATAATACGGCTACTGCCCTCTCTAGACCTATGCTGTCCAATATGGTAACTCCTGAGCACATGTGACTACTGAACACTTGGAAAGTCACTAGTGCAACTAATAAAAATACATTTTAGTTGCATTTAATTTTTATAAACAAGTTTAAAAGCTTTATTTCTTTAATGGACGTTTTACAAGTATGGGACAACTGGAGTATGGAAATCTACTTTGTCAGTCGTTAATTTTATGAAATCTGAAACAAATCTAGTATTTCCAATGGAAATTTAGCCTCGGAATTGAGGGCAGATGTGCTCTATATGTAAGATACACACCAAATTATGAAGATTTAGTATGAAAAAATGGCATAAAATATCTTAATTTTTATATTGAGCACATGTTGAAAAGAGAATAGAGATAATTTTAAAAGTATATTTGGAACAGATTTACTAAATTAGCAGGATTATTTCACTCATTTTCTTCCACTTTCTGGTGTGACTCCTAGAAAATCGAAATTACATATGTGGCTCGAATTATATTTCGGTTGGACTGTGCCGCTCTAGACTGTAAGGAGAATCTGTGAAACTGGAACCAAGCACCAATTTAACTAACTCTTAGTTCAGTACCTAACAAGTACTTGGAAAATAATAGGTGCTGAATAAATATTGGTTTGACATTTAAATAAGTGAAAGATTAGTCACTTGTCAAGGTAGAGAGAGGGAAACAGCACGTTTGTCCTATGTTTTCTGACACCATGCTAATTTTTTCCTTGCCTAGCATAGGACTTTGAAAAGAATAACTACAACCATCATTTTCAGTCACTTGTTATGTGCAGACCACCTTTACCTAGTTGAGATTTGCTGCAAAAATTAGGGACAATGTATATGAATTAACTTGTCCAAAATTACATTATTGGTAGACAGCAGTTAGTAAATGTTTGCTTAGCAACAATTAAGTGAATGAGCAAACAACCTTACAAAACCCAAGAAGAGTCAGGATAAAATCATTCAAGATCTCTGTTGCCTTGGCTGTGACTATGAATCTTTCAATTATATCTGATTCAAGATTGCTTGCCCCAGTTTATAAAGGCTCATAGAGCTTTTTAAGTATGAAATTCTGGAGCAGAAACAAGAAAAATAATCTATTAACAAGAGAGTAAGTTTCTCAGGTTATAACAATAAATTGGATTTGGAAGCACCAAACACACATCTGCCCTGAAGAGTTTGAGAGAAGGTCCGGGCCGTGGCTTCCTGTTCATCTGTGATTTGGCCAGAGATACTCTAAAAACACCACAAACCCCCAATTAATCAGGAATAGATGAACCCCGATGTACTGGAGCTATGCAGTACTTTAGGCCAATTACCCAACATTACAAGCCCAAGGAAGCACACTCTGTATTTAGCTACATGCTTTGCTCTCAACTTTTAAACCCCTGTGTATATTTTAGTGGCAATTTAATCCATATGGTTCAGATTATTTGCATTCAATTCATCAGAAAGCAGTTTGTGAAAGACGCTCCAATATAATAATTTCCCCAGTGTGCCGTGCTAGACTCAGGCTCCTGTATGGGCTCCTCAACCGAATGTATTGGGTGGTATTTGCATTAGCTAAAGGCAATGTAGAGACCAAGTACAGGGACCCTGAAGCTGGATAGCCTAGCTTCAATCCACGTCTCGTCACTTAGGATGTGTGACTTTGGACTTTTCTTGTCTGTAAAACGGGTAAAATAGTTATAATATGAATTGAGTCAGTATAAAGGCTTCTCCTTGTGAAGCTTCTGTAAGTCAGGCACTGTTCTAAACATTAACTATCAATGTTATTGTCAGGTTCAACTATAAGTGGCAGAAAAATAACATTGGAATGGTGCATACATGATAGTTTATTTCCCTTTCACATAAACATAAGCAGTGCTGGCTGGTATGACGACCCCATGGGCATCAAGAACCCAATTTGCATCTTGTTTCTCTCCCAATCTCATTCTCATTCTCTGATCAAAGATGACGACCCCAGCTCCAGCCAACTCATTCACATTCCAGCCAGAAGAAAAGAGGAAGCAGAAGCAAAAACATGGAACCAACCATGTTGTTCATCGAAGCTGAACTGTATTAAAAAAAAAGTCATACATATATACAATGAAATATTATGCAGCCATAAAGAAGGACAAACATATGGACTTTGCAGCAACTTGGATGGATTTAGAATCTATCATACTCAGTGATTTTTCACAGAACCAAAGAACAGAGTACCATATGTTCTCACTCATAAGCGGAACTTGAACAATTATAATACTATAAGAAAGGGAGTGGCAGTAGTGAGAAACTGTCAACAAGGGTACCTGCATAATCAACGTTTGTATACCTAACTCTGAATTGTACCCCACATCTTTATAATATAAATAAATAAATAAAAGAAAGTCAGACACACTTTCCTTTTTTTTTCCCCCTTAAGTTGGGGTCTCCTTTGCCCAGGCTGGAGTTCGGTGGCACAATATAGCTCCAACCTCCTGGGCTCTAACAGTTCTTTCCACCTCAGCATCTCGAGTAGCTGGGACTACAGGCATGTGCCACCATGCTTGGCCAATTTTTTTTTTTTGGAAAGACAAGGTCTCACTCTGTTGCCTAGTGGGTTTCTGGGCTCAGGCAATCCTCCTGCTACAGCCTCCCAAAATACTGGGATTACAGGCAGCATGAGCCATCACACTCGCCCTGTCTTCCCTTTAATTTTGTTTCCTAGAGGTTGCACATAATATTCTTACTTACGCTGAATGAAACTTAATCTCATGGTCATGAGAAGTCTTAAAGGAAACTAAAAACTTTTGACTTTTTATTCTGTTATTATTACTGTAAAAGAGAGAGAGAGAACAGATATTGGAGATGATTCGCTGTCTGTCACAGATTTGGAGTGGAAGATCAAAAACTACATCCTTGGAGACAAGCAGTATGCAGATCTGGACTACATACCAAGTGAAGATCTTTGGCTAATAGGGTATGGTTTGAGAAACCAGCATCTTTAACTCGGTATTCACAGTCTCCGCATTGTGTGTTGGTAAATCCCATAAATATATGCTGCATAAAACACTAAATAAATGTTTATTCTAATTATTGTACAGAAGTGACCACGAATATCTTCTTTCCACTCTCACCAGTATTCTATCCATGGAAAGCTTCAGATGCCTGTGGATTCAGAAAGAAAAGGACGATCTCGCAACTTTGAATGCTGCTTTGATTCAAAAAGAGGGTTCCTCAAACACCCTAATGCAGCCACACCCCAAAGCCACCTTTTAATCCTTTCACTTCTATCATAATTGAGAAAGTGATGACACTCCAGCCAGTTCACAGTGCCCCTTCAGAGACCAGTCACAGATTCTTGTGTTAGGCAAGACACCTTCCCATCCTGTCTGAGTCATTACAAATAAAAGATGTTGACAACACATACGTAGATAATAGGAAACATATTTTTGGCCAGCAAGTTAGCTTTCTGGTCAGGCTTGAGGACTGTAGCAGATTTTGTTGGAAGCTTCTTTAACATCTCACTCCATCTGAACAGAATTGTGTTTCCCAGCCTTGCAGTTGGGTTTAGGAT
The DNA here is from genome assembly GCA_963574415.1 of Tarsius wallacei. NCBI lineage: Eukaryota > Metazoa > Chordata > Mammalia > Primates > Tarsiidae > Tarsius > Tarsius wallacei. Next base: position 10,972 of record CAUYQG010162265.1, read on the forward strand.
TGGCTTTAGCCAATCAATGTATGCAACCCCGTGTCCACAATAATTATTTCAGAGTTGGGCATGTAATTGAATGAGATGTGAAGGTGGAGGAGCCTCGGAGAAAGAGGCTTCAGTGGACGTTGGCTCTTCTCTTTGGATCACAGAGATATCCAGTTTAAGTTGGGGCTTCTGTTAAGTAGTTTTCTCATTAACACTGAGTCGTGAAAGGAAAATCTGAAAATATTTCACAGGAGACACATTAATCAAGAAGACATGACAGAACATTTGGGTTATACACCATAACAAAATTGAAATGCTGCTCTAACATTTTACCACTTGTGTGAACACAAGCAAGTTACTTGAAGAAACCATGAGATGCAGTTTCCTAATCAGGAAATTGGGAATACCTATACAGAGTCCACAGCATTGTATGTATAATGCCATACATTATACATAATATAATATAAATGAAATTGCTCAGTGCCAAGCCTCTTTCCTAGATAAAGAAATCAGTTGAGACACAGTAAAAACACAGATAAAGAGAAAGGTAAAAATTATGTTTACTGAGGGGCTGGCTACTATAAAAATAAGTTGTGTATGAAAAGTCTCTCTAAGGTACACCCAGGGAGGCAGAAGCATAGAGTCGTGACAGACAGTTTGGTTCCCAGACTTCATGTGACATTACATGAATGACAGCGATAGCGATCACAGACACTCCAAGTAAAACTTATATCCACTAAAAAGAAGAGACTTTTTATGGCATATAGTTCTGCAAGTTTTGACAAATGCATTCAATTGTGTAATCACCATCACATTCAAGATACACAACACTTCCACCATCCTCCAAAATTCCTTCATACTCCTTTGTAACCAACTCCTTTCTCCATCCCCAACTCCCACTCCCAAAAGATTTACAAGCCACTGATCCATTTTCCTTGTAGTTTAAACTATTCCAGAATGTCATATAAATAGAATCATGCATCATATGGTCTTTTGAGTCTGACTTCTTTCCCATAGAACAGTACATTTGAGATTCATCTGGGTTGGGGCGTAAATCAGGATTGTGTTTTTATTGCTGACCATTAATATTTGATTAAAGCCCACCTTTCTTGTTGAGTGTATAAGCCACATGGGATGACATACTGGGGACCCAGAGAGCTGAGTCTCAAAGGTCATTTTTAAATATATACTCCCAAACAAATTTCTATTTGGAAGTGCTAAAGGCAAAGAAGCATGTCAGTGTTCCATAGACAGTTGTTTCCCCCCAAATTCCTGTGTTGGAGCTCTAACTTCCAATGTAAATGTATTTGGAAACAGAATCTTTAGGAGATAATTAAGGTTAAATGAATCATAAGTGTGGGGCCCTAATCCAATAGGATTGATGTCTTTATAAAAAGGGGATGATAGCCGGGCTCGGTGGCTCAGCCTATAATCCTGCGCCTTGGGAGGCTGAGGTGAGTGAATTGCCTGAGCCCGCGGGTTCGAGACCCGCCTAGGCAACTTGGTGAGACCTCATCCCTACAATAAATAAAAAAATTAACCGGGCGTGGTAGCGCACGCCTGTAGTTCCAACTATTTGGAAGGCTGAGGCTGAAGGATCGCCAGAGCCCAGCAGGTCGAGGCTGCGGTGGCCGGGAGCGGCCACTGCACTCCAGTCTGGGCGACAGTGAGACTCCAACTCAAAAAAAAAAAGGGGTGGCGGGGGGATGATTAGTCAGAGCTAGCTCCTACACACACTTTTTCTTTCTCTTTCCCCTACCTTCCCAGTGATGGGAGGACACAGCAAGAAGGTAGCCATCTACAATCCAGGAAGAGAGCTCTCACCAGAACCCAATCATGCTGGACCTTAATTTGGGACTTGTAGCCTCCAGAATTATGAGAAAATTAATCTCTATTGTGTAAGACCCCCAGTATATGGGATTTTGTTATGGCGGCCCACGCAGACTAATACAAAGTGGCTCAGAAGAAAGACCTGGAGTTAGGAATCAATGAGATGAGTTTGATCCTAAATATCGGTTTCCTTTTTAAGAATGGGGATAAAAATAGCCTTTCATACAGGCTCATGATGAAGACTAAAGCACGCAGATGAGACATAAAAAATTTTAACCCAGTTCTTGGCACTCAGTATTGTACACTTCACATTGGCCAGCTTTGTATCCACTCCTGCACACAACAGAACTCCAAAACTGGAACTTATTTATAAAAAAATGTGTATTTATTCCTATGTGTTTAAACTTCAGTCATCTTCAAAGTACTCTCCATTTGATGCAATATATCTGTCCAGACACTTTATCCATGGCTCAAAACAGTTTTGAACTCGTCAATTTTGAGACGTTTTAGTGCTTCTGCTGTTTTCTGTTTCATCTTTTCCACATCAGCAAAATGTTTCCCTGTGAGGACTTTTTTCAGCCAGGGAAACAAAAAAAATAGTCACTCAGGGTGAGATCAGGTGAATAGGGAGGGTGGGGCACAGGGTTTATCGATTTTGGTTTTTTTAAAAAAGCTGCTGAACAGTCAGTGCGGTATGGGTAGATGCATTGTCATGATGAAAGAACCGGTCACCTGCTTGCCACAATTTGGGGTGTTTCTTCTCCAAATCATGATGCAACCTTCTAAAAATTTCCAAACAAAAACTTTGGTTGATCATTTGATCCAGAGGAACAAATTCCAAGTCTACTACAAGGGGCCCACCCTCCAGAAGATAATTTGGGCTTTTTGGGGGGGAGGGGAGCTTCCTCAATACATGCAGGGATCCTCAGGAAATATTCATAAAAAATAAAAATAAAGGATTGAAATGTAACCGAACATGCTAAAGGATTCGTTTTGTTATAATTTTTTTTAATTTATAAAATAAAGTATTAATGCAAAAGAACATTTCTGGTATCTGACACCTAACTAGTCTATTTACCACAACCTAAACAGGAAATAAATTTATAATAGTCACTTCCATTTTAGTTTAAGCATATTTCAGTTATCATTCCCACAAACAGATGTCTGCATGTTAAAGCATTTACCAGTAATCATGAAAAGAAAGCGTGTATACCTTTTTGAAGCATAGTCTTCCCAACTGGGAAAAGAGTTGGTGGCGGGGGAGGGGGTGGAGAGGTACTTTTCTTGCACCTGAAATCATAGCTGGTTCTTCTCAAGGCTCTAATGGGGCTGCCTAAGGTAAAAGGAGGTGAGGAGACTGACTCACCTCTTAGTCTGCCCCCAAGGTGAAGGAAGGGCAAGTCAGTGGCTAGGTTGGCTACCCATTGGTACCCAAGGTGGCATGCTAGATCTGGCTCATTTTGGCTATGGAGAGCCAATTGGGTGCTTTCTCCCCCTAACTCCATCTTCAAGGCTATTGTGCTGGTAGCTTGAAATTGGCCATGCTGGGAGAGTTTACGCCATAAAAATTGGCAAAATGTCACGAAAATCAGAATTTCCCTTACTTCTCTAGAGACAGATGTCTACCTGCACACCACCAGGACCTTGGCTCAGAATTGCTGCTACTTCCCAAGGAGGGAAACTGTCACTTAGGAATCCCTAAAAAGAGTGAAGAATGAATAGCAAGGATCGACCAAAAGAAAGCGTCAAAAAGGTTAAGGAAGCCTGGAATTTGGGGTTTCGACATAGGATCTTCCCTTATTTTTTTGCCATTTTTGAGATTCAGTGTATATTTGTGACCTCTGATAATTAAGCGATGTTTGTTGTTGAGAAAATCATCTTCATGGATACCTTTTTGCCCGGTAACTCTGCGGCTACACAGTCACTCCCAATGAAAGTATTAAGAATTCATGCAAAGATTTCATCATTAAGGGTTCCATACAACAGGAATCATCATAGAGTGTATTCTGGGACCATCTAATGTTCTGGTGAACTCTGTTAAGGTGGTCCATACATGCAGCCACTATTCAGCCCTTCAATATTCTTCTAAAACTTTATTTCAGATGTCATGGGAGAAGCCATAATAAGTGAGAAAAGCAAGTTACTAAGCAGAATTATTTTAATGAGAAGAATTTTATAAAATATAAAAAGTCATGGAGGTTATAGAGAAGTTAACTTTGAGTAATGGAGTTAATGGTATTTTTCTTTTTTTTTTTTTCGGTGCTTTTTTTGATGCTTTATGATGCAAATGCATTCCTTTTTAAAAAAAAAAAAATGAACTGCTATTTTTTAAAAGTCATTTCTCCAACTAGATAATCTTGGAATTTAAACCTAAAATTTGATTTATCTATATAAAAGTAACACTAATTGAATTAATGAGATTGAATAACCAATATGCCTAGTAGTTGGGCATATAATAAGGACTACAAAAATCACTATTGTCTCTGAAACAACCTGCCTAGCTAGTTCTTTTTCCTCCTGCCTATAGCCTTTTCTCCTCCTCCTTTTTCTGATAATAGTATTTGCTGAGCATTTTCCATGTATCAGTCTTGGAACCAGGTAAATTAAATACATTTTACTTTTTCAATCTTTGTTGACTTGTTGACTATAAAAGTAAGACATTCTCATTTAAAAAGTCTTATATTATAGAAAACTGGAAAACCAAAAATTCTGCAGAATCTCACCCTCACTCAGAGATGACTGCCACTCTTCAATAAGTATTTCTTCTAGATGTTTAAAGCATATAGTAGTAAATAAACAGGATAAAGTGGAATCCTACTACACATATAAGCTATTCTGCTCTTGTGCAAGTTTTCAAATCGTTCTAACAGAAACTTTATTAAGCAGTTTTCCCAGGAGCTTTCTGCATTCATTCTCAGAGAAGATTCAACCACACTGTGGGTAGAAAAACCTCTAGAATTTTCTTATCATTTATACTAAGGATTGTTCCAAGTATTAAAGGTAAAATGAAGTTTTTAAAAAACAGAAAAAAAAGGAATAATGAATTTGATACAGGAGAAAGTTCAGGAAATCATCCTAGTTTCTTCTCAAAATAAAAACTCCTAAATCTCCATTATAGTATCATAAAATGGCTTTCAATCACCTGTTTACCATAAAATATAGCTGAGAAAGAATTGCTACAATTCTCCCTTTTACAAATAAGGGGAGGAGGGGGAGGAAGGAGAATGGGGGGACACAGAATCGAGTTCAGCTTTTGCAACCGGTAAGAGACAATTTTGATTCAACCTCCCACAGCTTCATCTGCAATGCCTGCAAGAGACATCGTCCATCTGTTTTAGAGACTTTTCCATTTCAACTCTGCTTTCAAGATTAGAAAGCTCTTTGTCTTCTGACACAATTTGCTTCTCAGAAGACCCTAAAATATAACTTTAGATGGCTTCAACATGGAGGCAAAACAAGTCCCTCTTGTCATCAAGACGCTTGGGAGTGCATCTGTACACGTAGCCAAGACTGAGTGAATACCCCATGCAGCACAAAGTCTCCAGAACGCAACCACTTTCCTTTTCACGTTTGGATGACTTCTGTTCTTTATGCACAGAAACATGACAGGAAACACTGCCCAGCAGAATGCAGTTGGTGTCCTCCTGGCAGGTCACCCAGCTCAGCGAGTCGCCCACCGGCCACCGGAGCACAAAAACACCAGCGGCCTCTCCTTTCCTGCTGCCTCCGCCGCCCCCTCGGGCAGCGCATTGTCCCTGTGCGCCATCGCCGTGTCCCCGCTCGTGGAGTTCCACGTGCTCGCCCACTTCTGCAGCAGCTGGTGGCGGCTTGAGTCTTCAGAGAGTCGCTTACCCAACCGCGAGGAGGAGTCACTCCGCTTGCTCTCGTTGCCACACGTTCTCTACAAATCGCCCGTGCCCCGGGAAATTAAATATATTAATTCATTTATTCTTCAGAACAAAACTGTGGACTAGGTATTCTTTATATCGCCATGCAGAAACAGAAATTTGATGTCACTAAATAATTTGCCCAAATTCTCTAAGCCAGTAAGTGTCAGACCCAAACTCAAAGTCTAGTTAGTAAAAAACCCACATATTGTGTTGGTAAATAATCAAACAAAGCCTTGTCGCTCACCATCATACCTTTAAGGAAATGGTGGGTTCTACCCTCGTAATGTTAAGATCAATGCGTATGTTCGGTTCTATACATTTATTGGACTGTGGTCACAAACAGTCTAGAAGACTAAACAGTTGCAACACAATGGCCCACCCTGCAGGTATTTATTCAAAAACTTAAAAGAACTTTTCACCAGTAAACTATCAACACGACTTTAGAGACAGTCAACAGAATTTTCAATTAGGCAGTAACAAATTATTGAGCATCTCATGTACACAAGATACTGTTACTAGATTCTGGGGATGTACCAGCAAATAAGTAAATATGGCCCCTGGTCTCATGGAGTTTGTAGCCCTATGAGAAAGTCTAAGGAACCAGGCTTGGTGGTTCACACCTGTAATACCAGCACTTTGGAAGACGGAGGCAAGAGCATTGCCTGAGCCCAGGGGCTCAAAACCAGCCTGGGTAACTTGGCAAGATCTTGTCTCTACAATAAATTTTTAAAAATTATCTAAGTGTGGTGGTGCATGTCTGTGGTTCCAGCTGCTTGGAAGGCTGAGGCAGAAGGATAGCCTGAACTAACAGGTTGAGGCTGTGGAGGCCATGAGTGTGCCACCGCACTCTAACCTGGGTGACAGAGTGAGACTCCAACTCAAAAAAAAAAAGTACTCGATAAGCAAGATAAATGCTAGGATGGAGAATTACAGGCTTCATTGTGAAGCTGTTACCTTCTTCTTTGATATAATAATGGGGATTCTCAGAGCCACATTCTTTCCCAGCCTAACTTGATCATCTTTTAAAAGACTGACTATACTTAGCACATTTTTGTTGTCCAAAGAGTGGATCTTTGTATCTACTCTTCTGGAACTTTATAAACCAATTTCTAAGCATATACAGACTTACAAACTAGAGAGATGAAGTGCTGTAAAACTGCTCGTAGCAATATTCTAAGAGTCTGAGACCTTGTAGGAGCATTGTGACTAACCAAGTGGCCATAGTAATGGCGTTTCCAACATTCCTCTCAAAAGAAACACTAACATTTCCCACTGCTCGGCCCCTGCTCTCTCAATAAAAGACTATGCTTTCCATCTTTGTTCTAGATTTCCAGAAAACCCCTCACACACATCCCAAGGTACCCAAATCCTTGAGATTATTATTATTATTTCCTTACGGAGATAATCTTTCAGTGTGACATCTAGCATGCTTTATTGGTGGATTTCTCCTCTTCCCTTTGCAGCAATGAGTATATTAACCAGCAGAGGGCAGGATTACACAACACACTCTTCCCTACTAGGCATAAATGAGAGAGACAGCACAGATTTAATAGCATCGGAGCAGATTAAAGCAAATAACAAATTATTGTCTGTGTGCTTACAGATGACAGCATGAGAAATATTGGGAGCTGGGAATCAATATGCCTGGGCCCTGGGATCAACCCAGTAGTCACTTTACCTATGGGTCTGTTTCCCCAGCTGTATGATGAAAGGTATTAAGCTAAATGACCCTCACATTTTATTCCCCCTCTCAGTTTCTCTAATTCTGCACACTAGCTTATTCTGAAGTCACTCTCTTGAAGTTGTAATTGCGCTAAAATACACATTGAACCATGTGTCTCCCCAGTTTGAAGCCTGAGAATGGGGGGTAAGAATGTGAGATCATTCACAAGTGAGGGCTCCAATTCTCTCCAAGTCCAGAGCACCATCTTCTTTCCAAGTTTGAGAGCTGGTTGTAGGAGTAGTAATAATAATAGGCTAACACCCATTGATGTATCAGGCAATGTGCTAAGCACTTAACATGAATTCAAATAATCTTCCCACTAGTCCAATGAATTAAATCCTCTTATCATTCCCATTTTCCAGATGAGAACACGAAGCCACAGAGAGATGAAGTGCATTGCCCAAGAGCATCCTGGAGGAAGATAATGGAGCTGAGATTTAAACTCCAGAAAATGGACCCACAGCTCTTCAAGGACTATGAGGGTAGAAGAAGAGTTGACCAAAGAATCATTCCTATATTTGTACTGGGACTAAGACCAGTTCATTCATTCACTCACACACTCTCTCAATAAAGATACACCAAGCGCCTACTATGTCCCAGACACCTCCTTAGTTCTAGGTTCCCTAAGTCGGTAACGATGACATCCTGCCCAGTCACGTGGTTTTCTGCCACAAAGCTCCAAAGTCTAGGGGTAAGAAAGGAAATACAAATTCAACACTGATGTAGAGTTAAGACTTTGCTGGGTAGTGCTGGATAGGCACAGTGAAACGTAGGGTACAAAAAACAGAGTACAAAAGGGCTAGGCAGACAGGGATTCGGACAACCAACCATGATGTCCGGCTAAAAACCCAAGTACCTCCCTGAGCTGCAGCCTGGCCAATATATTATAAATCTACTCCTAGTTTTTTCCCAGTACAATTCCCAGTCTGGTGCTAAGTGTGCCGAATACCCCTTATGTGGGGCCAGGAATACTGGATTCCATCATAGCTCTGCCACTACCTACCTACACAACCTGAAAAAAAAAATTCTCTGAGCTTGTTTCTCTCATTTGCACAATGGGGCACCATTCAGCTCAACGAGGAATATTCTCAGAGTAACAACTGTGCACCCAACACTGTGCTTCATGCTGAGGACATACAGCCCAACCATGTCCTTCCTCAAAGGTTCACATCCTAACACATTCTAGCTATTTTTACCTGTAATTGTAATTTTTACCTGTAATTATCTCTGGTAGAAGATTCTACGGTATGTCACACAACTACTGTTACTAACAGCCTATGTTTTGGGAAACTTAATTTGGGCCAAGCTCTATATATAGATTTTTTTTTTTTTGTAATCCTTCACTATAACCCTCTGGAGCAGATGTAGTTCTTATTCCTGTTTTACTGATGGAGAAACTGAGGGTTTAAAAGAGTCAGCCAGGCATAGTAATGCATATTTGTAGTCCCGGCTACTTGACAGGCTGAGGCAGGAGGATCACTGGAGTCCAGGGGTTTGGGGCTATAGCATGTAATAATTAAGTCTGTAAACAATCACTACATGCCGGGCTCGGTGGCTCAGCCCGTAATCCCGTGCTTTGGGAGGCTGAGGTGAGTGGATTGCCTGAGCCCAAGGATTCAAGATCCACCTGGGCAACTTGGCGAAACCTCATCTCTACAATAAATCAAAAAATCAGCCGGGCATGGTAGCGCATGCCTATAATTCTGGCTACTCGGAAGGCTGAGGCGGAAGGATCGCCAGAGCCCAGCAGGTCGAGGCTGCAGTGGCCGGGAGTGGCCGCTGCACTCCAGTCTGGGCGACAGAGTGAGACTCCAACTCAAAAAAAAAAAAAAAATAGTCACTACACTCCTGCCTGGGCAACACAGCAAGACTCCATCTTTTAAAAAAATCAGTTACTTATTGAAATTTGCATTAATAGTAAGAGGTAAAAAAATCAGAACTCAAACACAAGCCTGAGACAAGCGACTGTTCTCAATGACTCTGTAAGCATAGAACAAGGGACCCAGCTCTCCTGAAGCTGAAAGAAGGTGAAAGTTCAAGTCCAAAATTTAACATGATGCCTGACTGGATTCTTAAGAATGATTTGTGCTGATTTTATAAATCCCTCTCCCAGATTTAAATTTCTCTACTGACTTTTCAGTCCTTATCCAAGAAAAGTTGGCTTAATACACAGAACTGGAATTCAAGCAAATTAGATTCCTTTGACTGCCTCCCATAACTAACTTCTGGTCCAAAGCTCTTCGAGAAAGACACAAAATGATGTGAAATGTTCACATAACCAAAAAAAAAAAAAAAAAATACAGTCTTGTCTTGGCTAATTTATAGCTGTTAGTTGAGCAACACCATTTACTTCCAGGGCCAGCCTTGGATACAGCACTATTATAGAAAAGGGCTGTCAGCACAAACCACTCTGTCACATGCCCCAAAAGTCCTACAGAATCCAAAATGCAGACAAGAAGTCCAGATCTGCTGGAAAACATCTGCAGTTCACAGATCTTTTGATTTCACCCAACATGGTGGAAAGTTTCAGCTTCAATGACTTACTAAACCCCTGAGCCATCTTAAAGTCTTGTGTTCTTTTCTCTCCTAAGCCAAAGAATAAAACAGCTTTGAAAGTTCTGTTTAAAAGCGTGTAAAGTCAAAATGACTATTAGAGTGTTACTGTTTAAAACGACATTTCAGAGGTTCACTCCCACTAACCTAAATGAAAGTTTTAGTAGGCTAGTGGTCATTTTTAAGTGTTTTAAAAGGTTTAATGTACACATAGTACCATAAAATTCATTTAAGTGCACAATTCAATGATTTTTGGTAAATTTCAGAGTGGTGCAACTATCACCATAATCCAATTTTAGAACATTTTCATCACCCCAAAGAGACCTTTCTTGCCAGTTTGCAATTATGTTTCTCATCGCGACTCCCAGTAACTCCTAATCTTCTGTCTCTAAAGTTCTGCCTTTCGTGGCATTTCATATAAATGAGATCATACAAAATGTGTTTGCATCTGGATTATTTGACTCAGCACACGTTTTTGAGATGCATCCATGTTGTAGCATGTTACAGGATTTTGTTCCTTTTTTATTGTTAAATGACATTGCATTTATGGATGTACTTCATTTTGTTTATTCATTTACTAGTAGATGGATATTTGGGTTGTTTCCAGTTTTTGACCATTATGAATAATGCTGCTATGAACATTTATGTCCTAGTCTTCATGTAGACACAGGCTTTCATTTCTTTTGAATGGATGCCTGGAAATAGTATTGGTGGGTCATGTACTAAATTTATGTGTTTTTTTCTGCTTTGTTTCAACTTTCTTTTTATGTGTAACTTTTTAAGAAACTCCCAAACTGTTTTCCAGTGTGGCTACACTATTTTACATTTCCATACTGGTCATTTTTAATAAGACAAAGGATTTTTCTCAGAAAAAGGAAACTACAGTGTGAAAGAAATGATCCCCTAGAAATACTCCTGGGATGAATGTGTTATCGAAAATGAAATATTAACAGGAATGTGAGTTTTCTGAGTTGTTGCTTGAACTCCACAATGCTGGGAATGTCAACTATCTTTAATCCTCTGGAGAACTTCTGTTAAGTTGTTCCATACTTGGAGAGAGGTTGAAAAAGGAATGATTGTTAGAACTCTTAGTAAAAAGCCCAGGGCCAGGTACTGTGATTCATGCCTGCAATCCCAGCACTTTGGGAGGCCAAGGCTGGAAGATCACTTCATCCCAGGAGTTTGAGACCAGCCTGGGCAACATAGCAAGACTCTATTGCTACAAAAAATGTTTAAGGAATCCAGTAATTAGATATTTGAATTGTTACCCTACCCCACCCTTGCACATTTCCCAGCCATACTCTAGTTAACCCCTCCCTATCATTTACCACGCCTTTCTGGCTTCTCTTACATGCTTCATACTACTATCTTGAACTCCATTCCCACCTCTAAAACTGAGTGAGGCACCCTTTTTCTTGGTTTCCATATACCCTGTGTTTGCCATTTATGATAAGATTTTCCAGCCTCTCTCAAGGGACTATATTTTGCTTACCTTTTTAGTACTCGGCATAGACTTTGCCTCACTGTGTGTACTCAGTAGTATTGCATGGGTCAATGAATGAATCAATGAACACAGAACAAGCTCTATCAATTAAGTATATCATTATGGTCCTAATCGTATATAACTAAAATATATTACAAATGCAGATAGTGATAGATTTAAGCCTCTATCTAGTTAATTTCTTTCTTCAAAAACAACTAGGAACTGAACCTAGTATTGACCGCAAGCTCTATTAAAATGCCTACTCCCCCCACCCCCAATCAGTTTTGTGACCTTGGCCTTGTTACTTACTTTTGCTAAGCATCAGTTTCTCCATCTGAAGTCATTGCTGTGAGGATTAGATGAGGTAATCCACATAAATCCCTTAGTTATTTTATCATGTCATCATTCTAATATTTGAGTTTTGCAAATACAAGTACAGAAATTGATGTGTCTTGCTTATAAATGCAACATTTCCTGCTACAGGAAATCCTAAAAAGGGATGATGCATGTCACAGCCCCAGAGAGTTTTGGCTTTTATCTGCATAACCATCTCAGGTCATCAAACCAAATTGTAGCCATCTATTGAGAGGCTCTATTGGTGATGCATATATTTATAGTACACACACACACACATACACACACCCCTCCATTTTATTCCTGTCCCAATGGATTCTCTTAATTTCAGAACTTGCTTTCATGGTGATTCTTTTTTGTTTGTTTTGTTTTGTTTTGAGTTGGAGTCTCACTCCGTCACCCAGACTGGAGTACAGTGGCACGCTCCCAGCCACTGCAACCTCGACCTGCTGGGTTCCGGTGATCCTTCCCCTCAGCCTTCCGAGTAGCCGGAATTACAGGCATGTGTTACCACGCCCAGCTGATTTTTTTATTTATTTATTATAGAGATGAGGTCTAGCCAAGTTCCCCGGCAAGTCTCGCACCCACAGACTCAGGCAATCCACTCACCTCGGCCTCCCAAAGTGCCGGGATTACAGGCTGAGCCACCAAGCCCAGCCCATGGTGATTCTTATCTAGGAGGGCTGCTTTCAGCACAACTCCCATTACCTGATGCTCCTGACTATACATGGCCAGCCTTGCACACATTTATTATCAAGAGCTACAGTTTGTCTCCAGTGGCTTCACTGAATGCTACCCACCTCTCTGGTCTTTCTCAGAGGAAAAAAACTCCACTGGAGCACTCTGTGGAAACTTCAGACAGAGAAAACAAACCATCTCTGTGGAAACACTTTCACCACACATTCCTCAGTTTGAAGATGAAGGGGTTGCTAGGCTGCAAGGCATCTTTGCGGTGGCACTGAGGATCCCTGTTCGTCATCCAGCTATATACAACTACATTACCCTGCCCCATCAGGAATGCCCCATGTACACACATTTGTATAAAACTTTTTTTAAGTCAGAATCTCACTCTGCCCCCCCAGGCTGGAGTGCAGTGGCACAAACACAGCTCACCTTAGCCTTGATCTACGGGGCTCAGGTGATCCTTCTGCCTCGGCCTCCCGAGTAGCTGGGAATACAGGCATGCACCACCACACCCAACTAATTTTTTTTGTTGTTTATTTGTAGAGACACAGTCTCCCTGTGTTATCCAGGCTGCTCTTGAACTCTTGGGCTCAGGCAATTCTGCTGCCTGTACTTCCCAAAGTGCTGGTATCTACAGGAATGAGCCACCACACCCTGCTAAAACCATTTTTGGAGGCAACCATTGATTAGAATCCTTGCCTACCACTTACTATTCATGGGCAAGTGATTTAGTTTTTCTGAACCTCAGGTTCTCATATGGAAACAGGGATAAAATATATTGCTGTGGTCATTATAATTATATAATAAATATGAAACTGTTCAGCAAAACGTATGGGAAATCAGAGTTGCTCAATAATCGGTATTACTATCCCACAATGTATAGATAAATGCACTTACACACACATATATATGCTGTTGTGTTAAACCCATTACTCAGCAATACATTTACAAAAACGTACCCTGTAGCCTAAATCTCCCAAACAAAGTGATGGTAAAACAAAGGTAAATGGTCTTTCAGGCCCTCTTCTCTATTTGGTTTGCATAGTTTCTTTTTACATTGGTTCTCCTGTTTGCACTGACTGGTTACTACTGAGCTAGTTTTTTGGGGATTTATTTTAGCATGTATCTTCTGATTACCTATCACAGATGGTGATGTCACTGAGTCAGACAAAGTGAATGAGCTTGCTGAGAACAGGAGGCAACCCACTGGTACCTGGTTAGCCCATGAGAAGATCAAGAAATGGAAAGGAAAATAGGCAGACAGTGGCCACTGAGGCTCCCTAGCCTCAAGTATCTGGGACTGGAACATGGTTCCAAGATTCCATGTAGGAGAATGTTCAATGAACACATACCCTCAGAAAACTGGTAGCTTCTCAATCCCACCTACTTCCTCCCAAGACCAGTAAGTTACACAACACACTTCTCAAATAGGAAATAAAGTTGCCCAAAGTGTTTTTGTAGTATTTTTTTCACTTCAAAGAGGAATAAATACTCAGTGAGAGAGGATAGGCTGGTATCACAGATAATAAACCTCTGTTGTAATTTATGGCATTGCACTTTCCTAATTGTTTATACAATTATTCCACAATGGTGTGTAACTAATGTTGAGACGTGCAGTTATGGGTGTACTCAACAGATGTCAGTTGTCCTCCATTTAAGCACCAAAGAACAAGCAAAAATAAATGAGGATTATTGAATGCCGGAGAAGAAAGCTGAGATATTAAATATTTAATGTTCTGAACATAATGATGCAGTTGCTTTTGTGTTCTTGTTAGTTGCTGTTTTATCATCTTGCATCAGTGATCCTGAGAATGCGTTCATTATTCTGGAAAGCTCGTTGGGTGTTGCTATGGAGACCAGAGCTGCTCTGACATATTCCCCCAGGCCCTGTTTGCTGGCTTTTTTCGGTAAACACTTAATTATGCGTTGCATTCTGCAATCAGTGTGGTTGGAGGAGAGTTTGCTTAGCTGATTTCAGGCTAAATATGCATTCTTACAAGTGGATGCTCTCATAAGTCTGTTGAGTGTGATTTTAATAAATGGAGCAAAATTCAGAAACCTTCAAGGGAAGAGCAAACAAATAAAAAGGCAAGGACTCAGTCTAATTACTTCTGATAACCCAGTCATGTAAAAGCTTATCAATGTCTTATCAGCAATCTTATCTCTATACTAAAAACCCTGATGGTTTGGGGAAGGGGAAGGAGTCTTCTACACCATATTACCAAAGCAAGCAAATCAAACAAAGAAAATATTTGTGAGGACTATTCTACCTAAGACGACGATATTATTAAATTATAAGATCTCTTTTTATGTCAGGGATTCTCAATGCAAGAATGAGCTTCTGGGGTCTGTGACCTAGCCCCTTCTTCCATAAGTGTATGAAGAATATTGTTTGCATGTATATATGCAACTTTAGAAAGGTTTATAACTCTTATTAGAAATTGAAAAGACCATCAGATAAAACAAGGTAAGTCACCGAGCCATTGCAAGCTAGCAAAAAATACTCCATCTCTCTCTCTGAGGAAGCATGTTAACTCTTTTTCATAATATACAATTACCAAAATGAAGACAGGTTTTGCAAGAGGGACCGTTCTTCATCTAAATCCAAATTTTGATAGATGCACTCGGAGTTCTTCCTCATCTGAGGAAAAATGCTGGTTTAGAAGCCTCAAATAAATATATAAGCTGACTCACACCAGCATTCTAAGTCACAGCAGAAGATGTACTCCCAATAGACTGCTCCATTTCACTAAACTGGCTAAATTCAATGATGCCACTTATTTGGCAGATTCTTGTGTAATTCTGTTTGCTTCTTCCTTTTATAGGTATTTACTATGTACCAGGAACTTCCTTATACACACTCTCTATTTTATGTGTAGATACTTACATTGAAACTATCAAGTGTTTAGAGGCAGGAAAAACTCAGAACTGAGGCAAATTTGGGGGTGAAGAAGGTATGCTGAAAACCACCAGAAAGGAAGTGTTCACAGCTCACCTTCACTAACTGTCAACATGAATGTGAGTATTCATGCAGCTACTTTTGATGTAAGACACACCACCCTAAAACTTGGGAGATAAAATTACATCGGTTCCTCATCATCCCTCCTGGTTCTGTGGGGTAGAGGGTGCAGCTTGTCTCTGGGTCCACAGTGTCTAGGTTTTCTGCTGGCTCCATCCAATGGCTGAGGTTTGGATGAATGTTGGCTGGAACTGCTCAACATCTTTCTCTATGATGCCTCAGTTCATCTTCCGTGTTCTTGCTCGTGTTGTTTCCCCAGCATGACAGCCTCAGAGTTTAAGAGCAAGTTTTTACCCCCAAAATAGGGCAGGAGCTGCGAGACTCCTTAGGACTTAGCCTTGTCTATTGCAGAACATCAGTCTGCTGGTCAAGCCAGACACTGAGCAACTGCCCTAACTCATGTATACTCATTATCTTCATTAGTTCTAAGTAGCCAGCCCCATCATCTCATTTTACAGATGTAAACAGTGGGGCTCAGAGAGATTCTATGACTTGTCCAGATGGTGGCAGAGCAGGGTTTCTACCCAGGACTGCCTGCAAAGCCTGTTATTCCCTGCTGCCCTTCCCAGTTCTATCCTACTTGACTCAAACTCCAATCGCTGTAACCTCTAAATCCCCCCTCAATTTCTTCTCCCTTCCTCCTTTCAGTCTCACTATAAGTATACTACTGTAGCATAATTACACATCTAATTTGGCAGATAGTCCATCTCCCCAAAGAGATCCCAGAATCACAAAGTAAGAGAACTCTGGGTCCTTAGATGGGAAATAAAAGGTACATACAACCAGTGTCTTGCCTAGGATCATACAGATGCTTGGAGCAGAGAGCACAGGCTGAGAGTCAAGTTGCTTCTGGCCCTATCCCTCACATTGTCTTCATGTTTACAAAATTTTGGCATCTATGAGCCACTGGGAAAAAAATTGTGGTGAAACCAGTGGTGACTGTTGATACTCCCTTCCTCTAGGTCTTCTCAGAGCTGAAGTATGTCTAAGGGAAGATAATTTGCTCTCTAATGAGAGTCTGTGAAGTGCATTTCTTTCATTTGCTTTGAAATTTCTGTCAATTTTTTTCATCTAGTCCTACTCTAATAGAGCCTAAATCCATTTTCAGCTAATTACAGGAAATGATTCTAATGGGTAAATTAAGTCTGCTGTTCCCCCTGGTCTCTCCAACCAATACCTTTTCCTCCATTCTCCAAGGTTCACTTTTTCTTCTTAAAGGGCTCCTCACCTCCAAATCACCCAGATATATTAGAAGTTTCAGAGGTCCTTCTGCCCTGTGATTATACATCCAAGAGCCCTGAATGTACCAACTATAGGTTGCTAATCTTTGTAATCTGATGAAATGTTTCTTCTGGCTGTTTGAAAACAAAAGATGCTTCTCCACTTGCTTGGAGGCTACAAAGCCTCCCAAAAGCAAAGCAATAGAGTTGGAATTACCCAGAAAAATGTGAAAATGCCTGTCTCATCCACAATGCTACTTTGCTGAAGGAAACTCTGGGTCACACAGCCCTCAGTGCTTGTGCTACTGAAAGACTTGGTGAAACCCAAAGTGACAGGGGGAGAAATAATCTTGGTTGAGACCATGTCTAGCAGTAAAGTCCAGGGGCAGACATCAAAAGCCATGCCTGGAATCCCACCTGCTGGCTGTTTTGCAGGAGTATCCATCACATGGTCCATGAAGTTAAAAAGAAAAATATTACAGAAATGTTGGTCCTTATGTATTTCTCAAGCACCTGACCAATTTGCTCAAGACCAAATATGTTGATCATCTATTCCCATTAGTCTTTAGAATAGTTAATAATGCATCTGTAAAATAAGTCAAATGGAGCTGGATAGGACACCTTACTGAGTATGCCTACCGCTAACTTTTTAGAATTCTGGCCACCCAAACTGTCCCTCATCCCTGCTCTTAGATGGCCTCACTTCTAATTAATGATATTACTACAGAGTTATATTTTGCTTTCTTGTTAGTCTCTTTGGCTAATCAAATGTTTGTAATAGATAGTCTAATAATTAACCTAGCAACACTTGCAAGAGGAAATTAATGCTGGAGAAACTAAATGGTCCATCTGAAAGTCTATCCATCACTTGATGGAAAAGTTTGAACCAAGTTGCCAAACATTGCAACCTCACCCCACAATATCCTCAACTATGATTTAGTCCTGCTGACTCCCTAAAGTCAAAGCTTTGTTATTTCTTTCTAATAATTTCTCCCACAGGCTTCATTTCAGCCTTGTTCCCTCCCCCATCTGTCCTTAAATTGCTTGTGGGATGATCTTCTCAAGCACAGCACCACGGGAGTGGCAATAGGGTGACCGTAGAGAGTTTGATGGTATTAAGATGGGACTGGGACAGGGGACCTAGCACTGTCTGAAACCTTTGCCAGTCTGACCTGGGAGGAACTGGTGAGATGTATGTACTGGGCACTACTATACCTGGAAAATGAAGTTCTACCGTACAGACAGATGGGGCTCGTCATCACTGAAAAGAAATCATTGCACAAAAAGACACCTGCACTTGCATGTTTATCACAGTACAATTCACAATTGCAAAGATGTAGAATCAACCTAAATGCCCATCAACTGATCAATGAATAATGAAATGTGATATATATATATATATATATACATATATGTATATATATATAACATACACATACACCATGGAATACTACTCAGTTATAAAGAAGAATGAAATCATGTACTTTATAGCAACATGGGTGCAACTGGAGGCCATTATTCCAAGCCAACTAGCTAACAGAAAACTGTATGCTGCCTGTTCTTACTTGTAAGTGAAAGCTAAGCACTGGGTATACATGGATGTGAAGATGGGAAAGACAGACACTGGGAACTCTAAGTGGGGAGGTAAGAGGCTAAAAGTGAAAAGTTACCCATTGCATGCCATTTGGAGGATAAGCTTAATAGAAGCCTAAACTTCACCATCACACAGTATACCCATGTAACAAACCTGCAAATGTACCCCTTGAAACTGAAAATAATTTTTTAAACACACAATTGCCAGTAGAATCTAGTGAAAATTAAAGGGGAAAAAAAAAACCATTGACCTCTGTTACCGATGTCACAAATGGTCTTTACCATGTACAT
>CAUYQG010162269.1:0-10604 GCA_963574415.1 Tarsius wallacei
AATCAAAAAAATTAGGCGGGCATGGTAGCGCGCGCCTGTAGTTCCAGCTACTTGGAAGGCTGAGGCGGAAGGATCGCCGGAGCCCAGCAGGTTGAGGCTGCGGTGGCCGGGAGCGGCCGCTGCACTCCAGTCTGGGTGACATAGTGAGACTCCAAATAAAAAAAAAAAAAAAATAAATAAATAAAAAAAATAAAAAACTACTGAATGAATTTCCTAAGTTTGATAGTATCTTACTCATTTCTTTGAGAAATGGCAAATTGGCTTAGATTACATTTTTGTTCTATTGTGATAGAGTCCAAAGTTTTACATTTTAAGATTTCATATTCTGAAAAAGTGCTATATATTTTGGGGGGATTTTATTTTATTTTATATATTTTGAGTTGGAGTCTCACTCTTGTCACCCAGACTGGAGTGCAGTGGCATGCTCACAGCCACCCCAGCTTTGACTTGCTGGGCTCAGGCATTCCTTCCGCCTCAGCCTTCCAAGGAGCTGGAACTACAGATGCACGCCACCACGCCTGGCTAGTTTTGGGGGGATTTAAGAAAGTTTTTGATCATACTTGTGGAAATGCCATAAATAAAAGTATGCTTGGGGGATAATTACTTATGTAATAAAGGAAAAATTATGCCTTTATAGAGTTTGAATTATAATATCAAAAATTGCTGTCTGTGATCTCTGTGTTGACAAGGCTGATTTTATTCGCTCTTGAACAAGTTTTCATCTTCTAATACTACTAAATTATGAGTTCAGTGATCATTGTCTGTCATGCTATAGGTATTGAAGGCAAATGAAATAACAAGACAATGACTTAGGTGATAGTTTCTTTTTGTAGCAACAATTCAGAATGGGGAGTTTCTAAGTAAATGCCAGGTTTTGGCAACTGAATAGAACCAATCCAGTAATTACATCAAATTAATTTTTCAGCATGTCAATGTGAATAATGCTACATTATCAACACATCCTGGTTTTTTTTTTTACATAAATAGTGTTTTCAGTTCTGTAGGAATAGCTTTGGAAAGTGATATTTTGAACTTCTTTTTAAATTTTAGATTTAGGGAGTACAAATGCATGCTTGTTACATGGACATATCGTATACTGGTGGGGATTGGACTTAGCGAATGTTGTACCTGGTAGGTAAATTAATTTACGTTTTTTTAAGAGGCAAGGTCTTACTATGTTGCCCAGGCTGGTCTTGAACTCCTGGCTTTAGGCTATTCTCCTGCCTCAGTCTCCCAAAGTGCTGGGATTACAAAGCTTAGTCTCCAATAAGTAACTTCTGAACCCTAACCTCTCTTCTTACCTCCGCCCTTTTAGTGTTCCTATTTCCATCTTTGTGGCCACTTAGCTCCTGCATATAAATGAGAATGAGCAGTGTTTGGTTTTCTGTTTCTCAGTTTGCTTAGGATAATGTTTGTCAGCTCCATCCAGGTTGCTACCAAGGATGTGATTTTGTTCTAAATTTTTAGTGGCTGCATAGTGTTCCATTGTACATATGTACCACAATTTCTTTATTCAGTCAATTGTTGATGGACACTTAGTTTAATTCCATGATTTTGCTATTGTGAATAGCACTGCAATGAACCTATGAGTACAGGTATCTTTTTATATTGTGATGTCTTTTTCTTTGGGCAAATACCTAGTGGAGGGATTAGGTCAAATGGTAGTTCTATTTTTAGTTGTCTGAGAAGTCTCCATACTGTTTTTATAGAGGTTGAACTAGTTTACAATCCCACCAACTGCGTATGAATATTCCCTTTTCTCCTCATCTATGCCAAACATCTGTTGGTCTTTGATTTTTTTTTTTTTGAGTTGGAGTCTCACTCCTTCGCCCAGACTGGAGTACAGTGGCACGCTCCTGGTCACCGCAGCCTCGACCTGCTGGGCTCCGACCATACTTCCGCCTCAGCCTTCCAAGTAGCTGGAACTATAGACGCGCGCTACCACGCCCGGCTAATTTTTTTGAAAAAATTTAGTGTAGAGATGAGGTCTCGCCAAGTTGCCCAGGTGGGTCTTGAACCCGCGGGCTCAGGCAATTCACTCACCTCAGCCTACCAAAGAGCAGGATTACAGGCTGAGCCACTGAGTCTGGCTTGGTCTTTAATTTTTTAATAATAAATAACCATTCTGACTGGTTTGAGTTCAATGTGGTTTTGATCTTAATTTCTCTGATGGCTAGTCTTGTTGAAAATTTAAAAAAATGTGTACTTTTATATGTGACCATAGTTCTTAGTTATACAAACAAGGATATACAAGAATAAACTTACACTTTGGGGAAAGTTAAGATAACCCCAATAATTAATTATTCTGCCTTTTTATGTGACCATTTTACTGTCATTTGACTCTTTAATGTCTATTAGAATATTTGCTTTACAAATACTTGGTTTTTACTTGTCTTTAGATAAGTACCTGTGTGATTGTTCATTTAGTAATCTAAAAGTAGACAGAGCCAGGGAAGCCATTACCAGAGGTCTTATAATCAGTGGTTTTCTAGTACATATTTTAATTTATAACATATGGGAATTACCTTTGGTACCTGATTAAATTTTCCAGAAAACTGAAGCTTGTTTTTTTTGGTCAGGATCTCACTTTGTACCCAGGCTGGAGTGCAGTGGCACGATCATGGGTCATCTAGCCTATGTCTTGCAGACACAGGTGAGTCTTCTGCCTCAGCCTCCTGAGTATCTGGGACTATAGGCACATGCCACCACATTTGACTAATTTTTTGATCTTTTTGTAGAGATGAGATCTCACTATGTTGCCTAGGCTGGTCTTGAACTTTTGGGCTCTAGCAATCCTCCTGCCTTGGCCTCACAAAGTGTTGAGATTACAGGCATGAGCCCCTGTGCCCAGCCTTGAAGCTTTTTTCTTAGCCAAATACATAACTTATAAACATTTCTATTACTTGAAAATTTCTTGGATGCCTTTCTAGTTTCTTAGTATACTAAGTATTTAATAATTCATTTCTTTGATGAGATGTTTTATTTTATAATGTTGGCTATTATGTCGAATATTATAAAATGGTTTCTGCCTTTCATCATTTAGATCGTCTAAATAAAAAAATTTCAGCCAGCGTAGCACATATATAAATGTCAAAATGAATGCCAGCTGAAAATACCTACCTGACCATACCAGTATCTACTAGCTGAATATCAGCACCTTAATTTACTTCCTCTGTCTGATTCTCTGTTCAACAAAAGACTTTCTGATGACTGATTTGGGTACAAGGCACTTTGATTCCAGGAAGAATTGTGCTCTGGAGAGTGCATGTAAGTATTCTGGTCACCACTGTGATAATGTGATAATATATCCCCCTTGACTGTAAATGAACGAGATGGTGGTGATCAATCTATTGGTGACATGAGGGCTTAGTAGCTGATCTGAAAGTTTGAGGGTCAGTTATATTATGGTCAACCCCCCGAGCTGAGAGACCCTTCCGGAGAAGACTACTCTCCCTGTCCTGCTCTGTTCTGTCCTGTGTGACTCTCACGTTTCTCTGTTTCACTTCAATACTATTATCAGCCGAGACTGAGAACATCTAAACGATACTTCGTGGGAAGCCCTGGACATTGACCACAGGAAACGCTACTTGGGCCCTTTTGGATAATACTCATTTCAAAATGAAGACGTTCAATGGTTTAAACTCAGACTAGCATGGTTACTGATAGCAAGAACTCTGCAATTAAACTTTGTGAATTCAAACTATCCTTATAACCTTATTCTCTCCCCTGTAAAATGAAGATAACAAAAGCTCCTAATACATACTTTTAGAGCCGGGCTTGGTGGCTCAGTCTGTAATCCCATGCTTTGGGAGGCTGAGGTGAGTGAATTGCCTGAGCCCGCGGGTTCGAGACCCGCTTGGGCAACTTGGCAAGACCTCATCTCCATAATAAATAAATAAAAAAAATTAGCCGGGCGTGGTAGTGCATGCCTGTAGTTCCAGCTACTTGGAAGGCTGAGGCGGAAGGAACCCCGGAGCCCAGCAGGTCAAGCCTTGTGGTGGCCGGGAGCAGCTACTGCATTCCAGTCTGGGCGACAGAGTGAGACTCCAACTCAAAACAAACAAAAAAACCCCCATACTTTTAGGAGGAATAATGCATATAAATTCCTAACATAGTACCTAGCATATAGTCATTGCTCAAAAAAGTTGACACCATAATTACTTTTTCTGACCTTGGTTGGAAGGTCAGAAGTAGTCAGTAATCTAAAAGAAGGCAGAGCCAGGGAAGCCATCACCAGGGGTCTTATAGTCAAGTACTCATTATTCCCTGTGGCGATGATTTAAAAAATTTCACTGTCTCCTTAAGACTTCTTCTCTCCAGTTCCATCCACTTTTCCTGATAACCACCTCTTTCCTTACAGGCAAAGTAGAAATAATTGAGTGTAATTTTCTCAGCATCCGAACACCTGCAAATTTATTTGCCACATCCTTTCAACTAAAGGATTGTCTCTCAAGGGATGGTAACCAGACCAGCATCCTCATTCTCATTGGGAAATTGTTAAAAAGGCAAATGTTAGGGCCTCCCTGCAGACCTAGCGAGTCAGATTCTTTGGGATAGAGCCCAGTGATCTATGATTTAACAGAACCTCTCGGGAAATGCTCAAGTTCAAGAATCACTGCTCTCAAGCCCGGCGTTTTGACGCCCAAGGTCCCCTTGACCAGGTCATGTTCTCCTTGGAGGCAGACCTGCTAGATAAGTGAACCCCTTTCCCTAAGAAGCTTAGTGTGGGCTGGGCTCGGTGGCTCAGCCTGTCATCCCAGCACTTTGGGAGGCCGAAGCGAGAGGACTGCCTGAGCCCGAGGGTTTGAGACCCACCTGGGCAACTTGGCGAGACCTCATCTCTACAATAAATTAAAAAAATTAGCTGGGCATGGTAGCGCATGCCTGTAGTTCCAGCTACTTGGAAGGCTGAGGCAGAAGGATCGCCGGAACCCAGCAGGTTGTCACTGGGGTGGCCGTGAGCGTGCCACTGCACTCCAGCCTGGGCGATGGAGTGAGACTCCAACCCCCCCCACCAAAAAAAAAAAGAAAAAAAAGAAAAGGAAAAATAGAAAAAAAAAGAAGTTTAGTGTGACCCAAGGGGACTTAGAGGAATCAAATGATGAATGGCCGACTCAGCTGGATTCAGCTTTTCACAGTGGAAATAAGATGCCAGTGGTAGTAGACTGTTCAGAATCCACTGGAAAAGACTTTTACTGGTGAGTCCTTGAGGGCACACTGTCAACATTTGCTTCCGTGTCTCTTCATTTATTAATGCTTCTGTAACTTTTAACCGGCATAGTCCTTCTTTATGCAATGTTAATTCATTCAATCAGACCACTCACTGGAAGAATACGTTCCCTTCTATTGTAAATGAAGGAGTGGGCATTCATTCTGTTCCTCAGTTGCACAAGTTTGGAAGCTATTTCCTTTTGGATTGATTTAAACATCTAATTGCCGGAGCACAATCTTTTTCACGTTTTTAAGCTCTTGAGTAAGTTTCCATGATAACAAAAGATTCCATTTGTGCCCATAGGTAGGAGAAAATAAGAGTAAATAATAATGTTTCACTTTTCTTCAAGTTGGAGAAAATCAGAATACCTTACCATCAGATGCTTCTATGACCGAGTTAATATTTACCACCAGGAAAGTAAAAATGCCATTTTCTACTCAGGTTTTGAGTAATTAGCCCATCTGCCATTTATTGTCTCCAAAGGATATAGAAAAAGTTAGCGTTAACTTTAATGAAAAACCCATTGAGAAAAAGAAAAAAAATGAAAGAAAATTGGAAATGGTTTGTGGACTCAAAGAGTGAACACTTTCGACAAGAATCTTTAGTGAATTAAAGTGGAAGAAAGGAATTTTAACGAATGCCCATAAGCATGTCAACTAACCTGTGGTTCTGTTGTATTTGTCTTACAATAAGATATTTATTCTGGGTTGGGCACAGTGGTTCACACCTGTAACCCCTGAATTTTGGGAGACCGAGGTGGGAGGACTACTTGAGCCCAAGGGTTTGAGACCAACCTAGACAACATAGTGAGATCTTTCTCTACAAAAAAATTAAAAAAAAATTTTCTGGGTGTGGTGATGCATGCCTGTGGTCTCAGCTACTCAGGAGGCTGAGGGGGGAGGATCGCTTGAACCCAGGAATTCGAGGCTGCGGTAAGCTGTGATCATGCCACTGCCCTCCAGCCAGTCTAGGCTACAGAGTGAAAACTTGACTCAATAAAAAAATTATTTGGAATAAGCCTATTTCCATATCTTTATTATTTCTGTGTTATATCTCAATAGTCCCTGAAGTTCTGCGGTAAAGTTCCTGCCTGTGACTTCCTCATTGCTCATTCCAGCCTCTTTTTCCTGTTTCCTTCTTTTTCCTGTTTCCCTCTTATTCCCACTTCTGACTCTCCTGCAACCAGGGTGGCCATGTGATATGGTCTGGCTCTTGAGGGATAAGTTGAATTCACCTGCAGACTTCTGGGAAAGCCCTCGCTTTTGTATAAAGATGCCTCTCTCTTCTGATTGGGTTCTTTATCTCCTGCTGGGTAATTGGTCTAACTGCTGGAGCTTCAAAAGTCACTTTGATTATGGAGAGGCCAGATGGCCACAGAGTCCCAGACCTGAAATATATGAGCTGCTGAAACAAAGACAGAAACCATTTACCACGTGATTTTAAGTGTGAGAGGAAAAAAAATTGTTATGTGTTTAAACTATTTTTAGTTGGAGTTTCTGTTACTTAGGGTTATCTGATGCACTGCTTGTCTCAACAGAACTAGGCTAAAAGGGATTTTTGATGAAAAGATCAGAGTGGAGATAGCAGTAATAAAGAGAGAAGATTCAAGAAGAGGGGGCAAGTGAAACTTGGGGTAGGAATTTGAGAAGTTAGGGAACAAATTGCCAACAGGTTCCTTCCTGAGTTGATGCCTTACCTTCTCCTATATGTAATCCAGTAGACGATAATTTTTACCAAAAGTGATTTTCTATACAGATTCAAAGATGGCAACCAAAGGTTAACGTTAGAATATATGTGGACAGTTTCTCAATGGGGTTGCTCTTGGCATTTTGGACATGACAATTTTTTGTATGGAGAAATCATCATACACATTGTGGGACATTTATTATACCAAGTCTCTGCTCATTAAATGTCAGTGGTGGACACCTGTTATTTTGACAGACAGAAATGTATTTTCACATTTCAAATGCCACCTGGGAGGGTGGTCATATGGCTCTTTCTTAGAGCATCTAACACCATACCCTCATATCAATGGTATTTGGTTAAATGGCTGATATTCACTGGCAATCTAGTAAGCTAGCCCTTTGAAAGAAACATCTGATTTGTAGCCTTTCCCAATTTCTGTGTTGTAAATATTTCAAACATGACAATTTCGTGTTAGCCACAGTCTAGCCACAGGCTTGGAAAATTTTAAAATATTTAACAATCGGCTCTTGAGAGTAGATAGAGCCAGCTGTGGAATACCCTTATGCTCAGAAATTCAGAGATAGAAGGAACTTAGCAATCATCTAGTACTCCTTGCTTCATAAAATAAGTAACTCTGAAGAAAGTTTACAGTCAAAAGTGTGTATTTTGCCATGACCAGCCAGTGTTTGACTAAACCATGCCCCTATAAACGTTCCAGGGAGCCTGAAGTGTTTAGTGGCTTGACCACTAAATGTTTGAGGGTTGCAGAAAGTGACTCAGGTCACAGGCCAGGCTACAAAATCTTTTCAAGCACTTCACCTTTGGGATTATGGAACGTGTGGGTACACTTAATATGTGTGCATTATTTAGGTTAAATGCACAAGCTGATGTTTATTTAGTGCCCTCACCCTAAGGCTTAGAGGGGAGAGAAGAAAAGTTGATAGTAGCTAACTAAAGTCAGGGGCTGGACAGAGGCTCCTCCTGGTACCCTCTATTCCTCTAAGATGGTTGCGGCAGCGACGGCCCTCTAGGGCTGGTTCCTCCTACCCGAAGCTCCCTGAAAAGGAAAGGGAAGTCTTCCCCTTTTATGGGACTCACTGGTTGTGGCTATAATCATCATTATTTTCGAGTAGATGTGCCTGTTTGTATTACCCGCTCAGCTCTCCTTGCCTCTCATACGCATCAAACCAACACTTTCTTGGTCATATCCCAAATTTTCAATTAGATGCAGAGACATACATTGAATTAGACAGTAGCCTAGGCATTGTTCCTAGGAATCTTCATTGCTTGGTACAGCCAGGCTGGCTGACTTTTATGGGATTTCATTTAGCTATAGAGTCAGCACCAGGACTGGAAATCAGGCCTTCTGGTTTTCAGGCAATAATCAACTTGACCAAGGTCATACAGCTAGTCAATAGCAGAGCCAGGATTTACACTTGAGTCTTCTTACTCATTATACTACACTGTCTCTTTTTAGAGAAAGAGAGATAGCTGCTACCAGCTTTGGCTTAGGAAGAAACTCTAGGTCAGATTTCAACATGCAAGAGACAGAGACCATCGTCCTAAATCCAGCATCCCATTA
Source organism: Tarsius wallacei (assembly GCA_963574415.1). NCBI lineage: Eukaryota > Metazoa > Chordata > Mammalia > Primates > Tarsiidae > Tarsius > Tarsius wallacei. Next base: position 8,481 of record CAUYQG010162269.1, read on the forward strand.
GCTTGTCTGTGATAAGTCAGGCTATCGGAACTATGCCTGATTTTGCTGTTGAATGTTATCCTTTGACAAGAGATTAACCTACAGCCATGTGGTGACATCATCAACCTCCTCACCAAAGTTTTCCTCACCTGGAACAGGGATAGATGATCCATTTTCAAATGGCTCTACGAGGCTGTCAATAGCTTTGGAATTAGGTAAACTTGGGTTCAAATTCAACTCAATAGCTTACTAGTTGGATGTAGGGGGCAGTTTTATTTTATTTATGTAAACTTTTTGAGTCCCCCTCACTCTTACTGAGCTCTTCTAGTTTTCTGTGTTGCTGTATTTAATACTTTGGATTTTTATTGCTTGTTTTTATGTCCTTCTCACTAGGCACTGATTTCCTCAAGTGCATGTTCAATTATTACTGTTATTATCCCTAATGATGAATCCCTGCCTGTTATGTAGCAGGGGATTAATGGATTTTGAACAAGTCATTGAATAGTGAAAGATGGTATGTCTGAGGTTTGACTGTACAGGGGAAAGATTGTCCCACGACTCGGAATGGGAATATTTTCTTTCTGTAAGTAAAAATTTCATGAATTCCCTAAGGTGTTCAGCATTCAAAATTTTTCTTTGCAAATACAGATAATGGGATACTTTAAGACAAATCAATCTTTGCTTTATTGTCTTTTCAGGTATTTCTGAGAAACCTGAGAAAATATGCTAGGCTGGATCTGGCCACTAGGTGGAACACTTAACCCAATGTCAATGCCATTCCAAACCCTTTGGGGATGTAAATCTCAGGTACAAGCAGAAGAGTCTAACGTTCTAGACAGTCATTTCTCCTGATAATAAGGCCACAGTTAAGATTTATATTGTCTACTCAATATATTCTGAGCCTTCAGATCTCACCTAAGCTGCCTCCTCCTGTTCAGGAAGAAAAGGCAGAGCTAAAGAATAGTTTTTCTTGTTGTCTTTTGTTGATTGTAAGAGAAGGACTCAGTGAGTATCCTGTAAATCACAAGGAAAAGTGAGGGATCATTTCAAAAATAGATGTTAGTTTAATAAAATTTAATTCAGGCAACATTGTAAACAAAATTGAAACCAAACACATTCTGAGGATGAATGATATATATTTTTTCATCTTGTCATCATTTGATTGTTATTTTCTATGATAAAACATCCATTTTCGGAATTATCGTTTTATAATGGGCACTTTTGTGACATTTGGGAGAGTTTTGTTTTTGGAAAGTTGTTTATGTGAAATGTACACTGAAAAAAAATAAAAAAAAGGAGAAAATATCAAGAGTTCAAGAAAGAACAAAAACAGCAAACTTAAAACTCATGTTAGAGGTAATGAGGTTCGAGACCTCAAAGAATATTTGAAGTGTCTTACAGCTACATGTGACGTTGCTTGGGTTAAGAACCAAGGGAACATTTTCTTCCTGTGTGGGCTAGCTTTACTTTTGGCAACGTGTTTTATAGGACTCAGAATTCTCATTTTATTTTATATGAGAATATGCACAGACTTCATGTGACAATATACAAAGTCTACACTTGAGAATACAGGCTAGTTACAAAGAAGCCTCTGTTTGCTGTTTGTGGAATGAGGGAAATAGTCTCAAAACATGTCAATGTTCTTCTAGGTCATCATTTTAAATCCTTAAGACAATTTGTTTTGGAAGTGTCTTTTATCTTTAGCACATTGAGGGATACAAAAGGAATGTATACAAGAGTTCCCATTCTCAAGGAGCTTAGTTCTGTAATTACTAAGACATTCAAATTTAAAACAATACAAAAAAAGAAGAGTGAGTTATAACAAAAAGATAACCTTTGGACTCAACATTCTATTTTTTTTTTTTGAGTTAGAGTCTCTGTTGCCCAGACTGGAGTGCAGTGGCACGCTCACGGCCACCCCAGGGTCGACCTGCTGGGCTCTGGCTATCCTTTTGCCTCAGCCTTCCAAGTAGCTGGAACTACAGGCATGTGCTACCACACCCAGCTAATTTTTGATTTATTGTAGAGACAAGGCCTTGCTAAGTTGCCTGGGCTGGTCTCGAACTTGCAGACTCAGGCAATCCACTTGCCTCAGCCTCCCAGAGTGCTGGGATTACAAACTGGACTCAGCATTTTTAGGCTTCC